>CM057342.1:602763500-603055489 GCA_030015575.1 Agapanthus africanus | reverse complement strand
AATAGAGCATCGCGCATTTTGGGCGATAAAAGAGCTGAATCTATCTCTCGAAGATGCGGGCAGCCATCGGAAGGTGCAACTGAACGAACTGAGCGAGCTTAGGGATGAGGCTTACGATAACGCGGTTGTCGTTAAGAATAGAACGAAGGTGTTTCACGATAAACACCTTTTGCGCAAAACCTTCGTACCTGGTCAGCAGGTACTGCTTTACGACACCAGACTTCATTTCCATCCAGGAAAGCTCCGATCTCGCTGGAAAGGGCCGTATTTTGTGCGGAATGTGTATCCGCAGGGCGCTGTGGATTTGGAAAATCCAAAGGACGGTTCATTTTTCAAAGTGAACGGACACCGACTAAAACCGTACCTTAGCGCCGAACCAACAGAGGAGCTCCTATTCTTATAGGAGCCGGTTTACCCTGCCTGATCTTCCTCTGCCCACCTCCAAACTTCGGTTATCCAGCCAAGAACAGTGGACACAGTTCCAAATAAGTTTGGGGGTATGTATAAAGCCTTTTGTATATATTTGTGAATATTCTTTTCCATTCTTTTTCTTTTTCTTTTCTTTACAAACAAAAACAAATAAAAATTGTGTATCGCTAACCGACAATTTTTGACCCTTCAAATGATCTCTTCATGCAATGACAGTGAGGACACTGTTCAGTTTAAGTTTGGGGGTACGCTCGGTACGCATTTCTTACCTTCGCATTCATATGTATATTTTGCATCTGCATATTAAAATCCATAAAATCCATAAAAATCTGAAAATTTTCTAAAAACATAAAAACTTTTCTGTCAAGTTAGCTAGTGGGAGGACTCTGATTCAACATTTCGACGGTTTTGTTTGATAAAATAAGAATAACTAAATCTTATGTTTAGATTTTGAAAACCTGAAAAATAACTCTCCTTTGAAGTTAACTATAGCTGATATACGTCTTTACATCACACTACACATGTCGTGAGTTTTTGGGAATTAGATGATAAGTCTTTTATGTCGAAAAACTTTTAAATGGATCAATGATTTTCTGAGGATCAAATAGGTTTGTTCTGAAATAAGTAGTGTCAAGAATAGTTTATGAAGTAAAGCGAATATGAAGGAATGTTATTGATGCCGTAATTGGAACTAAGTCTGAAAAATAACCCATCTGAAACTTGATTGGAATGATTACACACCAAACCCACTAAACACGTCTTTTATCCAAAAAATAATTGAACTGCCGGTTATATCTCCATTCGTATTAAATCATCTGATTTTCACGCCAAACTGTCTTTTGTTTTTGGACCTGGGTAACTTGAGTAATTAAGTCCGCCGGGGTGTTTCTACACCTAATGCCCTAAAACCAACTGGTGTGGGTGCATTGGCCCAAAGCTCGCTAAGAAGCCTAGAAAGTCCAGATTAAAACAAAGTCAAGCAAGTGTTCTCTCCGAGTTAAAATTCCTAACGGTTCTTTGTGTGAGAATAATCTTGATAAAAGACAGGCTTTTTTAAAAAAAAATTTAGCGGAGATATGAAGGTTTTATTCTATGATAAAGACTATTGCACGATTCACAGAGGTGTGTATGAAATGAAAACAAGGAAAGGGTGGAGTGAAAAATAAGACCTAGTTTCCTGTTAAGGAAGATAGAAATTCTGAAGTTGAAACTTTTTACTGGAAAACGAAGCTTGAAAAAAATTGCTTAACTCTTTATAAAACTTATGTGATCCTTTTAAAATTTTTATCCGGGCTTAATTGTGTGATATGATGACTTTATTCGACCTTTCGGGAACTTAACGACACTATTTGCACTGCACATGAAGACATATAAAAGCTGTAGTTAAACAAGAAGCGAGGTGTGAAAAATAAAGGGTCGATAGTCTAGACCTAGGATAATAGAATTGTTATTTTCTGAAACAAAACTTTAGGGTTTGAATCTTAGTTATTTTACAAAACTAGCTTGACCGGATTTTGTGGGTAGTATCCGCTGAAAACCCTCAGGAGACAACACTCCTCCTACTAGGGACACCTAGAGGTTTAACGGCTTGTTGCACTTGCTCAGTGCAATCGCATTCCCTGCGAAAGTGAGGTTAGGAAATTTTTTGTGAATAAATTGGTTTTTCTCGGGACGAGCAATAGATAAGTTTGGGGGTATTTGTTCATATCAGAAAATTGCATTCTAATACCGTTCATTCATTATCTAATTGTTGTATTTATCGGTATTATTGACCAGTGTCTGCTCAGTATTACAGATTACAGGTGTCCATGACAAAATACTGGAAATGCATCCAACAGCGCGGATATATCACTTGAGGGAAGAAACTGCGACCAGAAACGCTAACCGACCGATACTTCAGGAGTTCCTTTATGCAACAAGTTGTGTACACATTTTTTTCTAAATGGTCCAACACAACAAGTGTGTACACAAGACTTTTAAGCACATGTGGATATGATTTTATATGCAATCAAGGATATGATTTTATATGCAATCAAGGATATGATTCTATATGCAATCAAGGATATGATTTTATATGCAATCAAGGATATGATTCTATATGCAATCAAGGATATGATTTTATATGCAATCATCAAGGATATGATTCTATATGCAATCAAGGATATGATTTTATATGCAATCATCAAGGATATGATTTTATATAAAATCAAGGATATGATTTTATATGCATATGATATTATATGCATTCAAGACTAAAAAGCATGCGTTCAAATCAAAGGCAATCAAACAAATCAGCATGAGTCATAATGGGGCAGATATGAATATTTCTTTCTGAGCCTATAAATAGAGACCAGAGGGAAGAGGAAAGGGTAGCTTTTTCTTTAGTTCTATCTTAGAATTCTTGTAATTTTTCTTTTCATTCTTGAGCTCTTGCCCCTTTGTCTTGACCTTGCAACTTCTCATTTAGAACTTGCAAGCTTAAGGCTTAGGTTCTTGACTTCAAGATCTCTTGTAACAAGTTTGTTCTTCAATAAAAGTTCGTATTTTTATTACATGTCTTGTTCCACTTTACATGATTTCAATTGTGAAATTCATACCTTGCTTTGATCTTGCAACCTCTTAAGTGAGCTTGCAACCTTAAAGCTTGGTATTTGGATCTCACACGTTGCCGGGGATTGAACACTGGGAGATAAAACGCTTGAACTCATCGGTTCTCTTTTCCTCTTTATTTCATTGCATGTTTTTATGTATCTTCTCTTTTCTTTCTTGTTAATATGTAAATATGTGTGAGTAATCTTTTCACTTGTTAAGGGTGTAATATGTTAGATCGTATTCGAAGATTTTCTTTGTCCAAACTTTAAAACCTAAAACTTGCCTATTGAAACTTCGTGCAAATCACCCGCAACTCCGCTCACTAGGCATCCTATCCTACCCCGATAGTGATGATTCCTAATCATGACCGGATTGCCCGTGGTTTGCCGAAGGCTAAAATCAAGAGATAACAACGGAAGGACAAGGGACAAGGAAAACGGATTTAGCGAAATACCGCAAATACCGTATTTCAAGTTCCCTAATCCGCGTTGTTACCTATTGCTTTAGTATCAATACCAAGTCGGGGCTATAAGGAATTGGCAAACATCACTTTCATACAATCTAACTTATTACTACCCTTAACAAGCCCTTTTTATTCATATCTTTGTTACGACAATTAGTTAACCAACAAATCAAAACACGGAATTAACTCGTTAAAACAAGCAATAAGAAACTTACCATCTCCCTGCGGACGACCCGTATTCATCGCGGCTCGCTACATTTGATTGCGGTAATTTCAGAATTCTTTTTAAACACGACACAGTTAGATCGTGACAATCACTTCCCCCCTTAAAGAAATTCGGTCCCCAAATTTAAATTTAAACCTCCAAATTCTAAAACATTTCAATAAAATGTCCAAACCAACGGGGCTCCGAAATCATCAATACCTAAAACGCATAGTAGCGCAATACATGCGCATGAGTAACGAGCAGATAACTCGAAAACAAAACTCCGTCAAGCATCTCGCAATCATCGGAGTCAAGGTGAAAACATGAATGCCAAATCCAAGGCAAAACCGATATGCTAGAAATCGGAACAATACATGTAAATACTAAATCTGTACATGTAAATATGAAGAAAATGCATGCTAAATTCTTTAAAATCGCTGTACAATGCGCCTAACACTGCACCGTGGCGGACGTCTTTATAAGAAAATAGCCATATATGTATGTATCTTTTGTTTAATATGCACGATCCGCCGTTTTGAAAACAATTTAGAAGGGTTTTCCTCGTTTTAAACGTTTCGTGTCATATCAGACACGTATGTAAATAATGAGACTATAGCTCGCTTTTAAAAATCCCTTGAAATCTATCGGTGCATGCAATATGTCCAGGCACTGTCCTCTGATCAGTCCTGCTCAATACGAAAACACATAGCAAATATCATCAAAACGTACTGCTCCATAGAAATCAATCCAAAAGTGCATATGAAAACCCCATGCGTCCGGTGCGCACGGAAATCAAAATCCATGTGTGCCAAACAGGTGCACAAAAACGATATCAAGGTGCAACGGGTGTGCACGCAACATCGGTCATAGGCAACGTGTGTGCCTGATCGCAAAATCAGGTGCATCTGACTTGCACGAAAAATCCTGATTTAGTGCATCTGGTGTGCACCAAATATCATCTCAGAACATGCGCCCAACATACGCTACAAATCCAAATCCGGTGCATCCATCATGCATGAAATCAAGAAATCCAATATCAAGTGCCGAACACGCGCCAAATCTAGTCAGTGCATAAAGTGTACAAAACAAATATCGAACATCACCATCGAATCGAAATCCAGTGCATCCAAGTGCACAAATACATGTTACTGCACTGCAAGCATATATAAACTATACAGAGTGCAGGAACCAAATCGTGTGCGTGCATACGCACAAAATCAACTCAAATGTCTAAACCCCATAAAATCACAAACATGTGAAACCACGGCACGAAAACGATCTCAAGTGCAACGAATGTGCGAAAATTGTAAATCCTCCCTCATCAAAATCAAATCATGCGAATAAATCACCCAAAACATCGAAATCAAGTATGGCGGAATAGTACCGCTCAAGCGCATCCTCCAAGAATTTCTGGCCAACTGTCGCGGTCACTCATAGCATATCTCGTCGACGATCCTGAACTCTGGCCTGCTGGGGTGCGTAACATTGACCACTCCTGGGTCCAAGTATTCTCTGTGAATTATCAATCTCACGATCCATCGGCTCATTGGTCCTGTCAGGTGTGCCCACAGGGTCGATTCCATTCTGGCACTTTTCTGGTCATCTCTTGGCCAATCGTCGCGACCACTCGCAAAGCAGCATATCACCGGCGTCGGCCTCTGGCTCTCTGAATGCACGTGGCACATCCGATCCTGGGTGCAAGTATCATTGCAGCAGTGTCCTGGAAGGAATCCTGCTCAAGGTCTCTTCCAAGTCTCATCCCTGCCAACTGTCCGGAAGTCATCGTCCTTTACTATATCTGCTTCTGGTTCCGGAACGACTGCATACTCATTGCGACTCCTTCTGGAAGGTATATCCAGTACTCTGCCTCGGCATGCACATCGCATCTTTGATATCGGCGGAGTGGAACGTCATCTCCTCTAGATCTGGAACGAACCTCTTACTCCACTTTCCTCTAATGTCGACTGCTTCGGACTTGTTTCGTCGTGGCTGCATGGACTGAGCATCCAACGGCTATCCTCGTATCTGGAGTCTCCTAAGAAATGCATCTCACCATCTAGCATCCGAATTAAGTCGATCCATCCGATCGAGTCGTCAACACCTCATAATCCCCCAAGATCTCAACATCTAGGGTACAGTATAGTAGTATCGAGTATATACCACAGTGTAGGGTTCCTAGGCACACTAATGAGGTCTCACAAGGCATCAACCATGCCAATTTCAAATTTTACAAGTGCCGAGAAACCCTAATACGGATCGTTGACTAGAGTTTAGGCGAAACTAGAAGCTAGTTAACAACTTAACTAAAGGGTAAACGGAAATACAACCTTTGTAGATCCGGTTCTCCACCTCCATAGCTCCATGATGAAGTCTCCTTGTTTTCCAAATCAAATCCCGGGCTCTAGCGTCGGCTTCATCGGAGAAATGGGCGGGCTAGGTCATCGACTACGATGCCGAAGATGATCTACGTCGAGGCATCACAAGATCAAGCTCCCACTTCACCAAGTCATGAAACTTGTGAAGAAAACACCCTATACTACTTGGCAAGAGGTAGAGGATGAAGAAATAGGAGGTGGGTTCACTTTAGAATTGGATTTCTCACTCTATTCATCAAATCACCATTGATGGTTGCTAGCTTTTTCTTCTTGAAGAAGAAGAAGAAGAAGAAGAAGATATTATGATAAGTTAATAAAAATACAAAAGAATATGAATACTTATCATAATATGAACCATGGTTAGGTGTAGAGAATTGACTAAGGTTAGATCAATGGTTAGGGTTAAGCATGAAGACAAAATGGTCACTTTGGTCAAAGCTTCATGAAGTTTCAACAAGCTTCAAGAATGAAAGCAACCCTTTTGTTTTCATTTCTCTTTTTCTTTTGTCAAAACAAAATAAATAAATGCATAAATAAATCAAATGAAACCCTAACCATTAACTAACCATGGTTTAATCATACACTTAACCAAGTTAGTATGTATCATCAAACATGATACAATCAAGTGCACAAAAGTATATCACATATACAACTTGTGCAATGCAAGTGAGAAAATCCATTTAAAGTGAACCAATACTAGTTAATGCAAAGTAATATATCAAATATATAATTATACATTAAATCATTAAATCAACACTTGATTTAACGATCCGGTCATATCGCATATAACCGACTAATATCCAATGTATCGGCTTATCGAATCAATCCTCGATTCGATAACTAGGTTATATCGCATACAACCAATCGATACATTCATCGCGAGAATAGAATACGGTATCACATACACGCATTATTCTCGGTCCCGCACATATCTGTTGGAGATAGTGCCCTCAGAGTCAATTATTGGATCACAGGCACGTGATTGCAATGATTGAGGGAGGACCTATCCCGGTAGGACAGTCTCACTCGAGATGATAGTATGCAATCTGGTTTACCTTTATCATCGTGTACTGCTTAAGGTGACCTGACAAGTTGCTATTACACGTTGATAGAGCCCCTAGGATTCTTGCTTGACCACCAGCAGTATGAGGGCGATCATATAAGTGGGAGCTGGGGTCTATAAGCATATCCTTAAATGGTCCCTAGTCGTGTGAGTTTCGAGACAGGGCATCGATACTCCATAGTAGACTAGTGTATACAGTCGAGACCCCGACGAGGGGCGGTGGCCGGTCTCACAAGCCATTGGTGTCAGTTGGATCACCTAAGATGTATACAGGTGCTCATTGGGATATGAGTACACCGGACAGGACTCGCCGGGAACATGCCAGTTGGTCATATACCAGACGTCAGATGGCAGTTCCCTGGTGACATGTGTACAGGTTAGTTCATCGACCTGGGGATCATCATTTGTCTTGTGTGAGTTCCCACTGTACTTTGATTACTACCCTACCACGGCTCAAAGGAGTCGTGCAAACAGGTTTTAGTTGGGTACAGTCCCGAGCCACATGGAGGCAGTGAGCGTATCTTCAGGGGTTCGTCTCTCCCGGTATTGGGGGTGAGGTCGTGCTGTGTCTAGGAGAGCCATTACACGAAGTCCTTGGCCAAGGCAAGGAGATTTACTGGTAGGTATTCCAGTAGTATCTCAGGGTGTTCTGGGCTACACTCCGACACGACTTGTACCGCTTTTGGGGGTCTGACTTTTACCAACCCCCTAGGCCCGCCATGCGATGCTCATAGATGAATGGACCGGACTGTACGGATATTGTCACTGACAGGCTCAGTAGGGTTGTCAGGCTGAGTTCACTCACAGACATCCCTTTTAGTCAATACCTGGTAGCCCGTTACGTATTGGCTTATACCTCTGACGTGCTAGTGGTTAAATCCACAACCAAGGTGTTGACGAGTCTTTAGAGTCCCCCACATTCTGTTACTCAGCTTTCGGGCGAAAGGTTGTAGAGGCCATATGGAGATATGGCAAGGTCCGATCAGATACGTGCGGTATTGCACGGATCAGGATAGGACAGTTTGTACTATAGGCCGTATGGTTATATGGCAGGGTTCGATCAGATACGTGCGGTATTGCACGGATCAGGATCGAACGGATTTTACTAGCCGGCTTTGGTTTAAGCCGGATCCTAGTATAGTACAGTGGAGATTTTGTCTCATTGCATTTGTATTTCGGTCGAAATACAGATGCGGGTGTGTATGCACAGTATCGGGGTTTTCCTGTAATTTATTACGGGACCAGTCTTCTGGAGTTGCCAGTTTGCTTTACGTTTCGGCCGATTTCCATTGTTCCGTTCATTGGCCGAAGATTGGTGGAGGAGGGCTTATTTGCATTGTTGCAAATAAGTGGTTGTGGAGGGGGTCTTTGCATGTTTATTTGTATCATGATGGTTTCATGATGGAGCCCATCCTTTGACTCTTTCTTTTCCATCATGGCTTGACTTTGTAAACAATCATGGTTGTTGATTGTTGATTGAGTGTTGGGATTGTTGTTGATGATGGGAGGTGATATGGTTGTTGAGTGAGGACTTTTCTTAGTGATGATTTTATTCCATATGATAACCATTCCTCTCTCTCTCTCTTGCATGATTCATTTGGTCACCTCCCCCTTGACTTTTCCCTCTCTCCTTTTTACTACAAGGGCCGGCCATTCTTTAGGAGTGTGGGTGATTGATTTTGGTGTGGCAATTTTTGGTTCTCTTCATTCTCCAAAAATCACACAAGAACCCTCTCCAAAAGTTCACTTCAATTCCTCTACAAAAGGGCAACTCCATAATCCCAAATGAGACATGTAATCCACATTATATTCTACAGCAAATCTTGGGCACGTCGAGTAGCCGGCTTCATGCCCGAGTTGCCTCGGCATTGAGGTGGGAGCCCGTAAAAGAAGTGGGCGATGTGGTGCACTTCCGGCGACGAGGAGGAGACGGGACATTCCGCAGGAGATCGGGACGACGACGAGAAGACCGGAGGACTCGGATCTGTCGGTATACTTCTCTTCCCTATCTTGTAGTTAGCTAGGACTAGTTAGTGGTTCGATCCGGGTATTAGTGCGCGGCGGTTTGCCAGTTCAAGAAAAATTAAAGTTTATAAACGCTTCCGCATTTGGCCGTCGGATTGACGGCCGGGGCGCCGCCGTGCACTTACAGTGGTATCAGAGCCTCGCCATTAACTTAGTCTAGCTTTGTGTAATGTGTTTGCATTTCCAATCGATCAAAAAGTTCCAAAACCCGTATTTTGATCACATCAGTTTTCTGTTGGAAATTTTTAGTCTCGAAAAAATTTTCAGGTTGTAAAATATTGATGTACTGGAAAATCTAAGATCTCTGTAAAAATTCGATGAAGTGACTCCACAGTGGGAGCGCGGAACCGCCGCACAACCCCCCTTCCCGCCGCTCTTCCGCCGCACACTGTGGGGATCACTGCACCAATTTTTTACAGAGGCTTTCTGGGGTGAAAAGTGGGGTTTTGGAATAATAACATTGGGCCCAGAATTTCTTTATCTGCTACAGTAATACTTTGGGGCCCACTTGTTAAAGTTTGATTGATCGGATATTTTAAACACATATTTCACAGTATTTACATTATATCTGCGACCGTGAATGTCACTTGATCGGTAAATCCGGTCTAACTGCTATAGCCCGGTTAGATGGATTTGCGAACGTGACTTTCACGTTGATGTTCTGTTTTTGCTGTGATGTTGCGGATCGGTCGTGGGGGATAGCCTGGGTGCAATGCTAGTACAGTTGTGGTTGTATTATGTACATTTGATATTGCGGGACGAGCGTCCGACATGTGGACTGCCGTCACTGCCTGATTGTATTATTCTTTTGGGGCACGACCTGGTTGCGGTCGATGTACCCGTTATATGTATATTTTACTTTCTGTACTAGGATTACCCCGCGGAGGGGTGCACGGATAGCCGGATTCTAGAAGGCAACAAGCCCGCATCTCATGGCATTGAGACGGAGGGGGCTTCATTCTAGGATTGGCGGGCTATTCGCCGCACTCGTAGGGGGTACAGGTTGACCCAGGAGGGGTGCCCAAGTTGCCGGATTCCGTGAAGTGCTGGGTGGTCCATTCACGGCGCTGAAGGGGGCTGCCTCGCTTCAGGTTTTGGCGGGTGACTTGCCGCGCCCGTAGGGGTCTAGGATTTCATTGCACAGGCTATCCACACGACCAGGGGAACGTCGGGTTTTCAGTAGTGGCTCTGTGAAACCCGGGGATCCCAGATATCTGTATTGTTTCTGTGATGCTGTACATTTTTCTGTGATGTTGCATTTCTTTCACGCCTTGAGCGAAATATAATATATTGGTATATATATTAGTAGATGTTGTATATGTTTTGCATCCGCGCTAGTCCAGTCCCCGCTCTGTCGTTAGTAAGCTAACCTAACGGGTAATGACGGGACCCAGTGGCGAATGCGGATGGCATATACGTACATCAGTATATTTTCGTTCTTTTTGGTGTGATCAATTGATGGGACTGCATTGATTCGGATCAATGCAAGTTAAAACAAACCTAATCTGATGTTGTTGGAACACTTTTCAAAAAGCTGTTATTGCAAGGACGTTCACTTTTGTTTTGCATCGTGGTATTCAGTTGGAATATCCTGCTCCTCAGTCGACGAGGCAAGGGCCGAGATCCCTTCACCGGGAGTGACCCCTTGGACAGAAGTTTGCGTCAGGGCATTAACTTCACTATAGCCGATTACTTTTGCTTTGCATCGCGGTATTCATTTGGAATATCCTGCACCTCATTCTACGGGGAAAGAGCCGAGATCCCTTCACCGGGAGTGACCTCTTTAGCAACGGTTTTCGTCACTATATTTTTAAAAAAAAAGCTATCCGTTCCTTCGACGATATCAAGTTCATTACGTTAAAGGTTTTCGCCAGAAACCATTCGTAGCCCTCCGTCATTTCAGTTAAATATTCGGTAGTATTCAAGCTATGTATTTTGACCTCACGCCAAGGCATAGTGATTGGTAGCTGCCGGGTATTTATCTGTTGCATAGATAGATGCGTTGGTTTGGGACAGTCGTACTACTATTTTGGCCTACGTCAAGGGTATGTACGGGTGGGTTCAAATTAACCTGGATAATGACGGGCAGAACTTGACATGTGACTTATGATATTTTGACCTCACGCCAAGGTCATAAGAGCATGGGGCAGAAATCACATCGGGAGCTTCAAAAGAACTGAAACTTGCCAGATATGCGCATACCTTCTGGAGTGTGATGACGTGAGCGGATTCCGTCACGTTATCATGCGATGATAGTTGGATCCCGATTCCCACTGATGAGTTAGTTTACTCCTCGGGTAACCCCGACTAATTCTTCTTTCAGGTTTGGAGGAGAATTTGAGGTACAGTGGGAGGTTTCCAGATTAGATAAATTGGTAACCATTCTGATCTAGGTTAGAGTGCACGCTGAGTGTTTCTTTTCTCTCTCTCTTTGGCAGTGACCATTGACCCGACCCTAAGACTATGACTCAGTGACCAAGTTGACCGAACCTTCTAAACACTGGCTTTTGGATTGTCAGAGTTGCAAACCTCATTGCCACTCCTACTTTTACCCTTTTCTCCAGGACACCCCGTATTACTACGAACGTCCACTTCCATTGGACAAAACCATCGTATGGTTATATACGAACTCGAAAGAATATATTCGAGGATGGTTTCCGGTTCTGGAGAAAACGGATAGGATTATTCAGTTGTCTTTTCCTTTTACCCTCTTTCAGGTTACGAGTACTCCTTGGTTTAGGGGTAGTACACCTATTACGCAAATTGGATTGTCTTCTTCCAAACCTTAGGCTGGTGCCGACCGGTAGGGAATGAAGAAAACCAATTAGCCTAACGATGGTGTGCAGAAGGTATTAAGTTAAGACAAAGCAAGGGATTAGTAAGAGGGCAAAGTAAATTGCAACAGATATTCACGACCAAACCAGGTATTTCTTCGCCAATCCTAAAATCACCTTTGTATTTCTCCAGGACACTCCGTATCACTACGAAGATCCACAGTTTATTGGATATTCCATCGTATGGTTATATACGAACTCGAAAGGAACTTGTTCCAGTTCGGGGATGGATCCTGGTTCAGGAGAAATAGGAATAAAGTACATTCAGGTGTCTTTTATCTTCACCTTCTCTCGTGTTGCGAGTGATCCTAGGGTTAGGACAGTACACCCATTATGCTTTTTGGATAGTCTTCTTCCAAACCATAGGCTGGTGCCGAACGGTAGGGAAGGAAGAAAACCATTTGGCCTAAAGGGGTGTGCAGAAGGTAATGACTAAAGACATATGAAGGGATTTGGAGAGGTGGCAAAGAATTATACGGTTACAGTCATGAATCTGGAAGAGGCATTGCTAGGAATACCAGGATACCCCATCGAAACATTTCGATGTTTCAGTTTCACTGTGTAATGTTAAAAGAAAACTGATTTCCCGATTAAATACTTGCTCCAGGGTATGTATTTACCAGGTATGATTCTCACATCTGTATGGTTTTACAGATGATGAGTAGGAGTAGGTTATTGGGAATTAGGTGATCATCCTCATTATATCGGGATTCGTTGTAATCGGTGATATTTGAGGAAGTCACCTGGGTTGTTTGCCGGTCGGCAAATATTTGGTTTTGAATATCCGCTGTTGTGCACCAATTTCAAATTGATATATCTGTACGTCTATTTTCATAGAGTGAGATATACCTTTTGATATTATGTCGATGACATTTACCTATATCAGTGGATGGTTAGGTAAGGAGCATTAAACAGCGGTGTAATTCTTCTTAACCATAAGTACAGTTTTCAACCTACGACACACAGTGAATGAGTTATCAGACTCAAGGGACTTGTACAGAGTATTGTATGTTGTCCAGGATCCATCAGGACAGAGGGGTTGGTCCTCGTACTATATTCGGTTTACTTATGACTTCTCTAGTTTTTAGACAGGTGTTTCGTGGAAACACAGGGTCCGAATTTTGAGAAGTTATAGGTATTTGAATAGAGTAGAGAACCAGGTATAGCAAGTATCGGGATTCTTCAAAGAGATCGAAGATGTAGATACTTGTGTATGGTGTTCAGTTGATAGTAATGACTAAGAGAACTTGCATCTCTTTCAGGTTACTCATAATTGGAAGCATTCCTAAGTTGAGTAACGCTGATCGGCCTCCTTCCATTTAGTTGACATGCGCTGGAGACAGCTGCATGATTTGGATCTGGTTCAATCAAATCAGTGCCTCTGGTCCTATATGGGATATAGAACAGTTCGTATCTTAATGATGTTAAGGTACGGGGAGTTATCCGGTTTATGATTAAAACCAGACACTGGACAACTCAAGGCACGTTTCTGTAATGGCTGTTTGTGGGTTGACCCAGGCTATGACGAGGGTTGACTTTCTGCCATCTGGATGAACAATAGCAATATTGTTCTAGACTCGCCACAGTTTTATTAAAAATGGATTTTTTCAGAAAACAGTAGTGGGAGTATGGTAGAACTGGAAGTGATTCCAGAACCACAAACGATTACTGAAGATTTGATAAGGAACCTAAAGATTCAATCTGGATTGACATTCCATTGGCCACTCCGCAGATAAGGTGGGTAACTTCAGGCACCCGAGAGGTACTACGGTGGCCTCAAGGACGGTGACAAGGAAGTTCTTGTTTACCCACAATTACCATTGCTGTTGTTCCAGGTTACGAGACCCGGCAGGAGGATGAGTATAGCGTCGTTCTGAATTCGCTTCAGAAGTGTACGTGTATATGACTCTGCCAGAGGGTTGTCGTAGTCAGTGGGAGCAGCGGAAGCATTGGTGGACAGGTAGCTTATGTCTATTTATAGACTAAAGCAGATGTAGCGGAGATAGATCATCTGTTTCTGACGTGACAGTCATGGGTTTGACTTCATCAGAATAGGGGATGGATCTGTTGAGAAGGTAGTAGGGTGTGATATCCTGGTATTTGGATAACATACACAGAGTAGGAAAGGAAACTCCTATACTACAGTCGGTTATACTTTGGTCGTCACACAGTGGTTTCTCCACAAAGGAAATGGATTTTATATCAGACATACTGGTTACTAGATCTATGGTTTTAGATCTAGATTTGGGTGGTTTCCCAATCAGGGTACTTAGACAGCATTCTAAGAGTATTTAGGATGGACGACTCCTGGCACGGTAGTGTACCTGCAGGTAATGGAGTCACCCTCTCTAAAGGTGTCTTACAGACTAAAGGGGAGAGGGATGCGCATGATTGGCAGATCACTTGCTTAGGCAATTGAGTCAATCATGAGATGTCAAGTACCACACCAGATGTTGTTCTTGCAGTAGATGCAATAAGTTGATATTGATGCAATCCTGGAGAAACAGTCGGAAGCAGTTTTAGAACATAAGTGTATGTTCTAGGGATTTGATAATGACAGCCTCTTTGAGGGAGGCAGTTATCATTCCAGGCTTCCAAGGTGACCAGGACGACAAGGAAGTTGTCAGAGTCATAATTTTCCCTCTGACGAGGGGCAGTATTTTGGACAGGTGGTCCGAGGCAATACTGAGGGTGGCATGGCGCAGGATACTGATTAAGTTCAGTTGAAGATACAGTCTAAGAAGTTTGGATTTGGAGTTCATTTATGAGCTATGTCCCGTCAGACATCCAGACACGTTCTAAGACAAGTATTGCTCATTTCGGGAGATGGCTTTCTCCGCGAACTTGAGATATAGAGAGACATAGAAAGAAACAGCTAAGCGGATCCACTCACTGAGGCTATTCCTCGAACACAATAGTTTTGCAAACGAGATTTGTGAGGCTGACTAGTAGAGGAGTTGGGTGTCGGTATCACACGGGCTGTGAGTATGCGACATCGCAATAATTAGCCTTGAGTGCAAGTGGAAGATTGTTGGAGATAGTGCCCTCAGAGTCAATTATTGGATCACAGGCACGTGATTGCAATGATTGAGGGAGGACCTATCCCGGTAGGACAGTCTCACTCGAGATGATAGTATGCTATCTGGTTTACCTTTATCATCGTGTACTGCTTAAGGTGACCTGGCAAGTTGCTATTACACGTTGATAGAGCCCCTCGGATTCTTGCTTGACCACTAGCAGTATGAGGGCGATCATATAAGTGGGAGCTGGGGTCTATAAGCATATCCTTAAATGGTCCCTAGTCGTGTGAGTTTCGAGACAGGGCATCGATACTCCATAGTAGACTAGTGTATACAGTCGAGACCCCGACGAGGGGCGGTGGCCGGTCTCACAAGCCATTGGTGTCAGTTGGATCACCTAAGATGTATACAGGTGCTCATTGGGATATGAGTACACCGGACAGGACTCGCCGGGAACATGCCAGTTGGTCATATACCAGACGTCAGATGGCAGTTCCCTGGTGACATGTGTACAGGTTAGTTCATCGACCTGGGGATCGTCATTTGTCTTGTGTGAGTTCCCACTGTACTTTGATTACTACCCTACCACGGCTCAAAGGAGTCATGCAAACAGGTTTTAGTTGGGTACAGTCCCGAGCCACATGGAGGCAGTGAGCGTATCTTCAGGGGTTCGTCTCTCCCGGTATTGGGGGTGAGGTCGTGCTGTGTCTAGGAGAGCCATTACACGAAGTCCTTGGCCAAGGCAAGGAGATTTACTGGTAGGTATTCCAGTAGTATCTCAGGGTGTTCTGGGCTACACTCCGACACGACTTGTACCGCTTTTAGGGGTCTGACTTTTACCAACCCCCTAGGCCCGCCATGCGATGCTCATAGACGAACGGACCGGACTGTACGGATATTGTCACTGACAGGCTCAGTAGGATTGTCAGGCTGAGTTCACTCACAGACATCCCTTTTAGTCAATACCTGGTAGCCCGTTACGTATTGGCTTATACCTCTGACGTGCTAGTGGTTAAATCCACAACCAAGGTGTTGACGAGTCTTTAGAGTCCCCCACATTCTGTTACTCAGCTTTCGGGCGAAAGGTTGTAGAGGCCGTATGGAGATATGGCAAGGTCCGATCAGATACGTGCGGTATTGCACGGATCAGGATAGGACAGTTTGTACTATAGGCCGTATGGTTATATGGCAGGGTTCGATCAGATACGTGCGGTATTGCACGGATCAGGATCGAACGGATTTTACTAGCCGGCTTTGGTTTAAGCCGGATCCTAGTATAGTACAGTGGAGATTTTGTCTCATTGCATTTGTATTTCGGTCGAAATACAGATGCGGGTGTGTATGCACAGTATCGGGGTTTTCCTGTAATTTATTACGGGACCAGTCTTCTGGAGTTGCCAGTTTGCTTTACGTTTCGGCCGATTTCCATTGTTCCGTTCATTGGCCGAAGATTGGTGGAGGAGGGCTTATTTGCATTGTTGCAAATAAATGGTTGTGGAGGGGGTCTTTGCATGTTTATTTGTATCATGATGGTTTCATGATGGAGCCCATCCTTTGACTCTTTCTTTTCCATCATGGCTTGACTTTGTAAACAATCATGGTTGTTGATTGTTGATTGAGTGTTGGGATTGTTGTTGATGATGGGAGGTGATATGGTTGTTGAGTGAGGACTTTTCTTAGTGATGATTTTATTCCATATGATAACCATTCCTCTCTCTCTCTCTTGCATGATTCATTTGGTCACCTCCCCCTTGACTTTTCCCTCTCTCCTTTTTACTACAAGGGCCGGCCATTCTTTAGGAGTGTGGGTGATTGATTTTGGTGTGGCAATTTTTGGTTCTCTTCATTCTCCAAAAATCACACAAGAACCCTCTCCAAAAGTTCACTTCAATTCCTCTACAAAAGGGCAACTCCATAATCCCAAATGAGACATGTAATCCACATTATATTCTACAGCAAATCTTGGGCACGTCGAGTAGCCGGCTTCGTGCCCGAGTTGCCTCGGCATTGAGGTGGGAGCCCGTAAAAGAAGTGGGCGATGTGGTGCACTTCCGGCGACGAGGAGGAGACGGGACATTCCGCAGGAGATCGGGACGACGACGAGAAGACCGGAGGACTCGGATCTGTCGGTATACTTCTCTTCCCTATCTTGTAGTTGCTAGGACTAGTTAGTGGTTCGATCCGGGTATTAGTGCGCGGCGGTTTGCCAGTTCAAGAAAAATTAAAGTTTATAAACGCTTCCGCATTTGGCCGTCGGATTGACGGCCGGGGCGCCGCCGTGCACTTACAGTGGTATCAGAGCCTCGCCATTAACTTAGTCTAGCTTTGTGTAATGTGTTTGCATTTCCAATCGATCAAAAAGTTCCAAAACCCGTATTTTGATCACATCAGTTTTCTGTTGGAAATTTTTAGTCTCGAAAAAATTTTCAGGTTGTAAAATATTGATGTATTGGAAAATCTAAGATCTCTGTAAAAATTCGATGAAGTGACTCCACAGTGGGAGCGCGGAACCGCCGCACAACCCCCCTTCCCGCCGCTCTTCCGCCGCACACTGTGGGGATCACTGCACCAATTTTTTACAGAGGCTTTCTGGGGTGAAAAGTGGGGTTTTGGAATAATAACATTGGGCCCAGAATTTCTTTATCTGCTACAGTAATACTTTGGGGCCCACTTGTTAAAGTTTGATTGATCGGATATTTTAAACACATATTTCACAGTATTTACATTATATCTGCGACCATGAATGTCACTTGATCGGTAAATCCGGTCTAACTGCTATAGCCCGGTTAGACGGATTTGCGAACGTGACTTTCACGTTGATGTTCTGTTTTTGCTGTGATGTTGCGGATCGGTCGTGGGGGATAGCCTGGGTGCAATGCTAGTACAGTTGTGGTTGTATTATGTACATTTGATATTGCGGGGCGAGCGTCCGACATGTGGACTGCCGTCACTGCCTGATTGTATTATTCTTTTGGGGCACGACCTGGTTGCGGTCGATGTACCCGTTATATGTATATTTTACTTTCTGTACTAGGATTACCCCGCGGAGGGGTGCACGGATAGCCGGATTCTAGAAGGCAACAAGCCCGCATCTCATGGCATTGAGACGGAGGGGGCTTCATTCTAGGATTGGCGGGCTATTCGCCGCACTCGTAGGGGGTACAGGTTGACCCAGGAGGGGTGCCCAAGTTGCCGGATTCCGTGAAGTGCTGGGTGGTCCATTCACGGCGCTGAAGGGGGCTGCCTCGCTTCAGGTTTTGGCGGGTGACTTGCCGCGCCCGTAGGGGTCTAGGATTTCATTGCACAGGCTATCCACACGACCAGGGGAACGTCGGGTTTTCAGTAGTGGCTCTGTGAAACCCGGGGATCCCAGATATCTGTATTGTTTCTGTGATGCTGTACATTTTTCTGTGATGTTGCATTTCTTTCACTCCTTGAGCGAAATATAATATATTGGTATATATATTAGTAGATGTTGTATATGTTTTGCATCCGCGCTAGTCCAGTCCCCGCTCTGTCGTTAGTAAGCTAACCTAACGGGTAATGACGGGACCCAGTGGCGAATGCGGATGGCATATACGTACATCAGTATATTTTCGTTCTTTTTGGTGTGATCAATTGATGGGACTGCATTGATTCGGATCAATGCAAGTTAAAACAAACCTAATCTGATGTTGTTGGAACACTTTTCAAAAAGCTGTTATTGCAAGGACGTTCACTTTTGTTTTGCATCGTGGTATTCAGTTGGAATATCCTGCTCCTCAGTCGACGAGGCAAGGGCCGAGATCCCTTCACCGGGAGTGACCCCTTGGACAGAAGTTTGCGTCAGGGCATTAACTTCACTATAGCCGATTACTTTTGCTTTGCATCGCGGTATTCATTTGGAATATCCTGCACCTCATTCTACGGGGAAAGAGCCGAGATCCCTTCACCGGGAGTGACCTCTTTAGCAACGGTTTTCGTCACTATATTTTTAAAAAAAAGCTATCCGTTCCTTCGACGATATCAAGTTCATTACGTTAAAGGTTTTCGCCAGAAACCATTCGTAGCCCTCCGTCATTTCAGTTAAATATTCGGTAGTATTCAAGCTATGTATTTTGACCTCACGCCAAGGCATAGTGATTGGTAGCTGCCGGGTATTTATCTGTTGCATAGATAGATGCGTTGGTTTGGGACAGTCGTACTACTATTTTGGCCTACGTCAAGGGTATGTACGGGTGGGTTCAAATTAACCTGGATAATGACGGGCAGAACTTGACATGTGACTTATGATATTTTGACCTCACGCCAAGGTCATAAGAGCATGGGGCAGAAATCACATCGGGAGCTTCAAAAGAACTGAAACTTGCCAGATATGCGCATACCTTCTGGAGTGTGATGACGTGAGCGGATTCCGTCACGTTATCATGCGATGATAGTTGGATCCCGATTCCCACTGATGAGTTAGTTTACTCCTCGGGTAACCCCGACTAATTCTTCTTTCAGGTTTGGAGGAGAATTTGAGGTACAGTGGGAGGTTTCCAGATTAGATAAATTGGTAACCATTCTGATCTAGGTTAGAGTGCACGCTGAGTGTTTCTTTTCTCTCTCTCTTTGGCAGCGACCATTGACCCGACCCTAAGACTATGACTCAGTGACCAAGTTGACCGAACCTTCTAAACACTGGCTTTTGGATTGTCAGAGTTGCAAACCTCATTGCCACTCCTACTTTTACCCTTTTCTCCAGGACACCCCGTATTACTACGAACGTCCACTTCCATTGGACAAAACCATCGTATGGTTATATACGAACTCGAAAGAAAATATTCGAGGATGGTTTCAGGTTCTGGAGAAAACGGATAGGATTATTCAGTTGTCTTTTCCTTTTACCCTCTTTCAGGTTACGAGTACTCCTTGGTTTAGGGGTAGTACACCTATTACGCAAATTGGATTGTCTTCTTCCAAACCTTAGGCTGGTGCCGACCGGTAGGGAATGAAGAAAACCAATTAGCCTAACGATGGTGTGCAGAAGGTATTAAGTTAAGACAAAGCAAGGGATTAGTAAGAGGGCAAAGTAAATTGCAACAGATATTCACGACCAAACCAGGTATTTCTTCGCCAATCCTAAAATCACCTTTGTATTTCTCCAGGACACTCCGTATCACTACGAAGATCCACAGTTTATTGGATATTCCATCGTATGGTTATATACGAACTCGAAAGGAACTTGTTCCAGTTCGGGGATGGATCCTGGTTCAGGAGAAATAGGAATAAAGTACATTCAGGTGTCTTTTATCTTCACCTTCTCTCGTGTTGCGAGTGATCCTAGGGTTAGGACAGTACACCCATTATGCTTTTTGGATAGTCTTCTTCCAAACCATAGGCTGGTGCCGAACGGTAGGGAAGGAAGAAAACCATTTGGCCTAAAGGGGTGTGCAGAAGGTAATGACTAAAGACATATGAAGGGATTTGGAGAGGTGGCAAAGAATTATACGGTTACAGTCGTGAATCTGGAAGAGGCATTGCTAGGAATACCAGGATACCCCATCGAAACATTTCGATGTTTCAGTTTCACTGTGTAATGTTAAAAGAAAACTGATTTCCCGATTAAATACTTGCTCCAGGGTATGTATTTACCAGGTATGATTCTCACATCTGTATGGTTTTACAGATGATGAGTAGGAGTAGGTTATTGGGAATTAGGTGATCATCCTCATTATATCGGGATTCGTTGTAATCGGTGATATTTGAGGAAGTCACCTGGGTTGTTTGCCGGTCGGCAAATATTTGGTTTTGAATATCCGCTGTTGTGCACCAATTTCAAATTGATATATCTGTACGTCTATTTTCATAGAGTGAGATATACCTTTTGATATTATGTCGATGACATTTACCTATATCAGTGGATGGTTAGGTAAGGAGCATTAAACAGCGGTGTAATTCTTCTTAACCATAAGTACAGTTTTCAACCTACGACACACAGTGAATGAGTTATCAGACTCAAGGGACTTGTACAGAGTATTGTATGTTGTCCAGGGTCCATCAGGACAGAGGGGTTGGTCCTCGTACTATATTCGGTTTACTTATAACTTCTCTAGTTTTTAGACAGGTGTTTCGTGGAAACACAGGGTCCGAATTTTGAGAAGTTATAGGTATTTGAATAGAGTAGAGAACCAGGTATAGCAAGTATCGGGATTCTTCAAAGAGATCGAAGATGTAGATACTTGTGTATGGTGTTCAGTTGATAGTAATGACTAAGAGAACTTGCATCTCTTTCAGGTTACTCATAATTGGAAGCATTCCTAAGTTGAGTAACGCTGATCGGCCTCCTTCCATTTAGTTGACATGCGCTGGAGACAGCTGCATGATTTGGATCTGGTTCAATCAAATCAGTGCCTCTGGTCCTATATGGGATATAGAACAGTTCGTATCTTAATGATGTTAAGGTACGGGGAGTTATCCGGTTTATGATTAAAACCAGACACTGGACAACTCAAGGCACGTTTCTGTAATGGCTGTTTGTGGGTTGACCCAGGCTATGACGAGGGTTGACTTTCTGCCATCTGGATGAACAATAGCAATATTGTTCTAGACTCGCCACAGTTTTATTAAAAATGGATTTTTTCAGAAAACAGTAGTGGGAGTATGGTAGAACTGGAAGTGATTCCAGAACCACAAACGATTACTGAAGATTTGATAAGGAACCTAAAGATTCAATCTGGATTGACATTCCATTGGCCACTCCGCAGATAAGGTGGGTAACTTCAGGCACCCGAGAGGTACTACGGTGGCCTCAAGGACGGTGACAAGGAAGTTCTTGTTTACCCACAATTACCATTGCTGTTGTTCCAGGTTACGAGACCCGGCAGGAGGATGAGTATAGCGTCGTTCTGAATTCGCTTCAGAAGTGTACGTGTATATGACTCTGCCAGAGGGTTGTCGTAGTCAGTGGGAGCAGCGGAAGCATTGGTGGACAGGTAGCTTATGTCTATTTATAGACTAAAGCAGATGTAGCGGAGATAGATCATCTGTTTCTGACGTGACAGTCATGGGTTTGACTTCATCAGAATAGGGGATGGATCTGTTGAGAAGGTAGTAGGGTGTGATATCCTGGTATTTGGATAACATACACAGAGTAGGAAAGGAAACTCCTATACTACAGTCGGTTATACTTTGGTCGTCACACAGTGGTTTCTCCACAAAGGAAATGGATTTTATATCAGACATACTGGTTACTAGATCTATGGTTTTAGATCTAGATTTGGGTGGTTTTCCAATCAGGGTACTTAGACAGCATTCTAAGAGTATTTAGGATGGACGACTCCTGGCACGGTAGTGTACCTGCAGGTAATGGAGTCACCCTCTCTAAAGGTGTCTTACAGACTAAAGGGGAGAGGGATGCGCATGATTGGCAGATCACTTGCTTAGGCAATTGAGTCAATCATGAGATGTCAAGTACCACACCAGATGTTGTTCTTGCAGTAGATGCAATAAGTTGATATTGATCCAATCCTGGAGAAACAGTCGGAAGCAGTTTTAGAACATAAGTGTATGTTCTAGGGATTTGATAATGACAGCCTCTTTGAGGGAGGCAGTTATCATTCCAGGCTTCCAAGGTGACCAGGACGACAAGGAAGTTGTCAGAGTCATAATTTTCCCTCTGACGAGGGGCAGTATTTTGGACAGGTGGTCCGAGGCAATACTGAGGGTGGCATGGCGCAGGATACTGATTAAGTTCAGTTGAAGATACAGTCTAAGAAATTTGGATTTGGAGTTCATTTATGAGCTATGTCCCGTCAGACATCCAGACACGTTCTAAGACAAGTATTGCTCATTTCGGGAGATGGCTTTCTCCGCGAACTTGAGGTATAGAGAGACAAAGAAAGAAACAGCTAAGCGGATCCACTCACTGAGGCTATTCCTCGAACACAATAGTTTTGCAAACGAGATTTGTGAGGCTGACTAGTAGAGGAGTTGGGTGTTCGGTATCACACGGGCTGTGAGTATGCGACATCGCAATAATTAGCCTTGAGTGCAAGTGGGAGATTGTTGGAGATAGTGCCCTCAGAGTCAATTATTGGATCACAGGCACGTGATTGCAATGATTGAGGGAGGACCTATCCCGGTAGGACAGTCTCACTCGAGATGATAGTATGCTATCTGGTTTACCTTTATCATCGTGTACTGCTTAAGGTGACCTGACAAGTTGCTATTACACGTTGATAGAGCCCCTAGGATTCTTGCTTGACCACCAGCAGTATGAGGGCGATCATATAAGTGGGAGCTGGGGTCTATAAGCATATCCTTAAATGGTCCCTAGTCGTGTGAGTTTCGAGACAGGGCATCGATACTCCATAGTAGACTAGTGTATACAGTCGAGACCCCGACGAGGGGCGGTGGCCGGTCTCACAAGCCATTGGTGTCAGTTGGATCACCTAAGATGTATACAGGTGCTCATTGGGATATGAGTACACCGGACAGGACTCGCCGGGAACATGCCAGTTGGTCATATACCAGACGTCAGATGGCAGTTCCCTGGTGACATGTGTACAGGTTAGTTCATCGACCTGGGGATCGTCATTTGTCTTGTGTGAGTTCCCACTGTACTTTGATTACTACCCTACCACGACTCAAAGGAGTCGTGCAAACAGGTTTTAGTTGGGTACAGTCCCGAGCCACATGGAGGCAGTGAGCGTATCTTCAGGGGTTCGTCTCTCCCGGTATTGGGGGTGAGGTCGTGCTGTGTCTAGGAGAGCCATTACACGAAGTCCTTGGCCAAGGCAAGGAGATTTACTGGTAGGTATTCCAGTAGTATCTCAGGGTGTTCTGGGCTACACTCCGACACGACTTGTACCGCTTTTAGGGGTCTGACTTTTACCAACCCCCTAGGCCCGCCATGCGATGCTCATAGACGAACGGACCGGACTGTACGGATATTGTCACTGACAGGCTCAGTAGGGTTGTCAGGCTGAGTTCACTCACAGACATCCCTTTTAGTCAATACCTGGTAGCCCGTTACGTATTGGCTTATACCTCTTGTTGGAGATAGTGCCCTCATAGTCAATTATTGGATCGCAGGTACGTGATTGCAATGATTGCGGAGGACCTATCCCGGTAGGACAGTCTTACTCGAAATGATAGTATGCTATCTGGTTTGCCTTTATCAGTTGTGTACATGTTCAGGTGACTGATTGCATGTTACACTTTGATAGAGCCCTTAGGATCTTGCTTTACTACCAACTGTATGAGGGCGATCATATACGTGAGAGTTGGGTAGTTTATATGCATATCCTTAATTGTGGTCCCTAGTCGTGGGAGTTTCGAGACAGGGCATCGATACTCCGGAGTAGACTAGTGTGTACAGTCGAGACCCCGACGAGGGGCGGTGGCCGGTCTCACAAGCCACTGGTGTCAGTTGGATCACCTAAGATGTATACAGGTGCTCATTGGGTTATGAGTACACCGGACAGGACTCGTCGGGAATCTGCTAGTTAGTATTATATCTACCGTCAGATAGCAGTTCCCTGGTGACATGTGTACAGGTTAGTTCATCGACCTGAGGTCGTCATTTGTCTCGTGTGAGTTCCCACTGTGCTTTGATTTCTACCCTACCACGGCTCAAAGGAGTCGTGCAAACAGGTAGCTTTTGGGTACAGTCCCGAGCCATATGGAGGCACGTGAGCGGATCGGCAGGGGATTCGTCTCTCCCGGTATTGGGGGCGAGGTCGTGCTGTGTCTAGGAGAGCCATTACACAAAGTCCATGGCCATGGCAGGAGATTTACTGGTAGGTACTCCAGTAGTATCTCAGGGTGTTATTGGGCTACACTCCGACACGACTTATACTGCTTCTGGGGGTCTGACGTTACTAGCCCCCTAGGCGGATATGCGATACTCATTGACGAACGGACCGGACTGTATATACATTGTCACTGTTAGGCTCAGTAGGGTTTCTGGATGTGTTAGCTCATCGGCCACCCTTGAGTGCGCTCATCAGCCTCCCTTAAGTTCAGTCCATGGGCAACCGTTACGCATAGCTAGTGCCGCTGACGGTTTGTGGTTAAACCCACTGCCAGGGTACTGAAGAGTCATTAGAGTCCCCCACAGACAGTTTCCCAAGTTTCGGGCGAAACGTTGTAGAGGCCGTATGGTTTTATGGCAGGGTTCGGAAAATACACGTGCGTTTACGCACGTGTCAGTTTTCGGGCAGTTGATACTGGTCGGCTTTGGTTTAAGCCGGATCCGAGTATTATATTGAGTAGGTATAATATCTTTGTCTCAGTTGCATTTGTATTCGGTCGTAATACAAGTGCGGATATATTTATACAGTTTCGGGGTTATCCTGAAAGTCGTTTCAGGATCACTTTTGGAAGTTGCCAGTTTCCAGTTTTCTATCAGCCGTCTTTTAACATTTGGTTAAAGACGGGTTTATCTTTTCTACTGATGGGGTGAGTCGTGCTTCTAGAAGCTTCTAGTTTGGTGACTTGACATGGTGACTCATTAGGCATTAATGGTGTCATTAAAGCTTTTGGTGACTAGGTTTATTCTAATTGGTTCATATTAGTGATTCATCCTTTCATGAAGCTTCTTGTTTATTGTCACCCCCCTTTTCTTTGCTTCTACACTCATTCTCACCTCTTCATATAATGTGGCCGGCCACCCTTGAGTGAGAGAGAGAATTGATTCATTCATTTTTGCCAAAGACTATGGTTTTTGAGTGCATGGAAATTTCATTGCTTCTTTCAATTTCCATCACCCGATTAAAACGGCAACTTCATTAACCGATCGTCCACAGATTTGGACGAAGCGAGACAAAGTCTTCTACTCATATTCTACATCATTCTTGGTCGTCTCTTTTAGCAAACTTGACGATCGAGTTGCCTCGAGTCAGAGGCGGGAGCCCGTTTAAAGAACCGATCATGTGGTGCCACCTCGACGAAGGATTCGGAGATCGACGAGATCGGAGCAGCCGCAACGGAGCGTGGGATGATGGTTGAAGAACGAAGGACTCGGATCGTTCGGTATAACCTTTCTACACTCTTTACAGTTTGTTAGTTTAGCAATAATGGCAGATCCGGGTTAAAGTATACAATAGCGCCATTTTAAAAGTTTTATTCCGCATTTGGCGTCTGTAGACGGCCGGGGCGCTAGCGTAGACTTACAGTGGTATCAGAGCCTCACCATTTTGCTATACTAACTTGTGCTAACGCGTTTAAAACATCGATCCGACCGAAAATCGAAAACTGCAAAAATCGCATTTTTCTTCACTTGACAGTTCTGTTAATTTTAAACGGTATCAAAATTGATTTCTGTACATCTTAAAAATCCGTGCAGGGTTTTTTAAGACCCACGAGAAAATTTGGGCTCGTAATCCCTCCAAGTTGCGGCGGAAGCGCGGCCAAACCCATGGTTTGGCCGCCCTTCGGCGGCCATGTGAGGAGCACGTGCTCCCAATTTTTTTTCAGTGGGTTTTTCTTTGGATTTTGGGATTTTTTGTATATACAGTTTTGGCCCAGGTTTTGTTACTGTTCACCAGTAAGCAGTGGGGCCCACTTTTTGATTTTTGGTCTTTGGTCGATCGAAATTTAAACACGTTAGTTTACAGTGCTTACATTATATCTCCGACCGGGAATGTCATTTGATCGGTAAACCGCGTCTGATTGCTATAGTTCTTTTAGACGGGTTTGCGAACGTGACATTCGCGTTGATGTTCTGTGTTGTGCTGTGATGTTGCGGATTTGTCGTGGTGGATAGCAGTGTGCAATGGTAGTACAGTTTGTGTTTATTTGTACATTTGATATTGCGGGGCGAGCGTCCAACATGTGGACTGCCGTCACTGCCTGTTGTATAATATTCTTTTGGGGCACGACCAGGTTGCGGTCGATGTACCTATTGTACTATTTTTCATTACTGTACTAGGTTTTACCCCGCGACGGAGTGCACGGATAGCCGGGTTCGGGAAAGCAACGGGTCCGCATCTCATGGCTTTAAGAGGCAGAGGGGCCCCACTTCAGAATTGGCAGACTATTCGCCGCACTCGTAGGGGGTACAGGTTGACCCAAGGAGGGGTGCCCAAGATTACCGGATTCCGTGAAGTGCCGGGTGTTCCATTCACTGTGCTGTGGGGACTGCCTCGCTTCAGGTTTTGGTGGGTAACTTGCCGCACCCGTAGGGGTCTAGGTTTCATTGCACAGGCTATCCACACGACAGGGGAACGTCGAGTTTCAGCAGCGGCTCTGTGAAACTCGGGGATCCCAGATATCTGTATTGTTCTGTGATGCTTATTACTTTTCTGTAATGTTGCATATTATCACTCCTGGAGCGATTATGTATATTGGCTTATATACTATTAGATGTTGTATATGTTTTACACCCGCGCTAGTCCAGTCCCCGCTCTGTCGTTAGTTAAGTAACCTAACGGGTGATGACGGGACCCAGTGACGAATGCGGATGGCATATACGTACATTTTATTTTCGTTCTTTTCTGGTGTGATTGATTGATGGGACTGCGTTGATTCTGATCAATGCAAAGTAAAACAAACCTGTTTGAGTTATTGGAACAATTTTAAAAAGTGTTATTGCAAAGACATTTTCTTTTGTTATGCATAGAGGTATTCAGTGGAATATCCAGCACCTCATTCGACGAGGCAAGGGCTGATATCCCTTCACCGGGAAAGACCCCTTGGACAGAAGTTTGCGTCAGGGTAATAACTTTACTATAGTCGATTACAAGTTGCTTTGCATAGCGGTATTCAATGGAATATCCTGCACCTCATTCCACGAGGAAAGAGCCGAGATCCCTTTACCGGGAGTGACCTCTTTAGCAAAAGGTTTTCGCCACTATATTTTAAAAAGCTATCAGGTTCCTTCAGCGATATCAAGTTCACTACGCTAAAGGTTTTTCGCCAAAAACCAGCCGTAGCCCTCCGTCACTTCTTTTGGGTATTTAGTAGTATTCAAGCTATGCATTTTAGCCAAAGTTAAGGCATAGTGTTTGGTAGCTACTGGGTATTCAATTGTTGCATAGATAGATGAGTTAGTTTGGGACAGTCGTTCTGCCGATTGGCCAAAGTCAGGGGCATGTGCGGGTGGGTTCCAATTGACAAGATAGTGACGGGTAGAACTTGGCATGTGACTTATGACATTTTGACCAAAGCCAAGGTTATAAGAGCATGGGGCAAGAAAATGATATCGGGAGTTTCTAAAGAAACTGAAACTTGCCAAGTATGCGCATACCTTCTGGAGTATGAATAACGTGGATGCATTCCATCACGTTAACATGCGATGAGAGTTGGATCCCGATTCCCACTGATGAGTTGGTTTACTCTTCGGGTGATCCCGATTGATTCTTCTTTAGGTTTGGAGGAGAATTTGACAGGACAGTGGGAGGTTTCCGGATTAGATAAAGTGATGGCCATTCTGATCTAGGATAGAGTGCACGCAGAGTGTTTCTTTTCTCTCTCTCTCTTTGGCAGCGACCTTTGACCGACCCTAGACTATGACTCAGTGACCAGGTTGACCGAACCTTCTTAAAATACTGGCTTTTGGATTGTCTGAGTTGCATAAGTCATTGCCACTCCTTTTACCCTTTGCATTTCTCAGAACACCCGTATTACTACGGATATCCACTTCCATTGGATAGATCCATCGTATGGTTATATACGAACTCGAAGGGACTTCTTCGAGGATGGATCCAGGTTCAGGAGGAAAAGAATTGGTTTATTTAGTTGTCTTTTATTATCACCTTCTCTCAGGTTGCGAGAGCTCCTTGGTTTAGGAGAGCACACCTATTACGCTTATTGGATAGTCTTATTCCAAACCATAGGCTGGTGCCGAAAGGTAGGGAATGAAGAAAACCAATTAGCCTAAGTAGGGTGTGCAGAAGGTAATATGTAAAGACAAAATAAAGGGATTAGAAAGAGGGCAAAATAAATTGCGACTGATATCATTCACGACCAAAACCGCGTATTTCATCGCCACTCCTATTTCACCTTTAAAAGAATAAGGTATTATTCAGTTATCTTTTATCATCACCTTCTCTCAGTTGCGAGTCTCCTTGGTTTAGGAGGGTACACCTATTATGCTTACTGGATAGTCTTCTTCCAAACCATAGGCTGGTGCCGAACGGTAGGGAAGGAAGAAAACCATTTAGCCTAACGATGGTGTACAGAAGGTAACGACTAAAGACAAATAAAGGGGATTTGGAGAGACGGCAATAAAATATACGGTTGAAGTCATGAATTGGATTATGGAAGAGGCATTGCTATGAATACCAGGATACCCCTACGAAACATTTTCATGTTTCAGTGCATTGTTAAAGAAAAACTGTTTTCCCGATTAGACACTTACTCTAAGGGTATGTATTTACCAGGTCTCATTCTCATATCTGTATGGTTTTACAGATGATGAGTGGGAGTAAGATATTGGGAATTAGGTGATCATCCTCATTATATCGGAATTCGTTGTAATTGGTGATATTTGAGGAAATCGCCAGGGTACAGTTTTCTACCTACGACGCACAGGTTTTGAGTTGTTTAACTCAGCGGACTTATACAGAGTATTGTATGTTGTCCAAGTGTCCTTCAGGACAAAGGGGTAGGTCCTCGTACTTTGTTCTGTTTACTTATAACTTCTCTAGTATTTAGACAAGTGTTTCGTAGAAATACAAGGTCTAAGTTTTGAGAAGTTGTGGGTATAAGAATAAAGTAGAGAACCAGGTATCACAAGTATCGGGATTCTTCAAAGAGATCGAAGATGTAGATTCTTGTGATTGGTATTCAGAAGATAGTGATGGTTTTGAGAAACGTGTTTCTCTTTCAGGTTACTCATAATTGGATGGTTTCCTAAGTTGAGTAATGCTGATTAGCCTCTTTCCATTAAGTTAATATGCACTGGAGACAGCTGCATGGTTTGAATATGGTTCCAATTAAATAAGTGCCAAAGTTTCTGTATTGGATATAGAATGGATCGTACCTTAAAAGAAATTAAGGTACGGGGAGTTGTCCAGCTTATGCTTAAAACCAGACTCTGGATAACTCAGGGCACGTTTCTGTAATGGCTGTTTGTGGGTTGACCCTGGCTATGACGATGGTTGATATTCTACCATTTGGAAGATCAATAGTGTTATTGTTCTTGACTCGCCACAGTTTTAGTAAAATGGATCTTTTTCAGAAAACAGTAGTGGGAGTATGGTAGAACTGGAAGTGATTCCAGAACCGCGAACGATTACGGAAAATTTAATAGGACCTATACATTCAATCAGGTTTGACATTCCAATAGCCACTCCGCAGATATGGTAGGTAACCTCAGACACCCGAGAGGTACTTTGGTAGCCTCAAGGACGGTGACAGGGAGGTTCTTATCTACCCAGACTTGACACTACTGTTGTTCCAGGATATGAGACCCGGTAGGAGGGTTGTCGTAGTCAGTGGGAGCAGCGGAAGCATAGTGGGCAAGATGCTTATATCTATTTATAGACTTGAGCAGTTATAGCGGAGATAGATCGTCTAATTTTGATGTGACAGTCATGGGTTTGACTTCAATCAGAATAGGGGATGGATCAGTTAAGAAGGTAGTAGGATGTGATGTCATGGTATCTGGATGACATACACAGAGTGGGAAGTAAAATTCCTTTACTACGATCGGTTGTACCGTGGTCGTCACACAGTTGTTTCTCCAGACAGGACATGGATATAATATTTGACATTCTGGTTTCTGGATCTATGGTTTTAGATCTAGATTTGGGTGGTTTCCCAATGTGGGTACTTTGACAGATATTCTAATGGTTTTTAGAATAGTTGACTCCTAGCATGGTAGTGTACCTGCAGGTGATGGAGTCACCCTCTCTAAAGGTGTCGTATAGACTAAAGGGGAGAGGGATGTGCATGATTGGCAGATCACTTGCTTAGGCAATTGAGTCAATCATGAGATGTCAAGTACCACACCAGATGTTGTTTTTGCACTAGATGCAATAAGTTTGTATTAATCCAATCCTGGAGAAACATAAGGAAGCAGTTTTAGAACATTGGTACATGTTCTACGGATTTGATAACGGCAGCCTCTTTCGGGAGACGGTTATCATTCCAGGCTTCAAAGGTAACATGGATGACAGAGTGATTGTCAGAGTTTTAGTTTTCCCTCTGACGAGGGACAGTGTTATGGACAGGTGGTTCCAGAGGATACTGTGGGTGGCATGGTGCCGGATACTGATTAGGTTCAGTGATCCATACAGTCTAAGAAGTTTGGATATGGAGTTCATTTATGAACTAAGGTCCCATCACATATCCAGACATATTCTAAGACAGGTACTACTCAATTCGGGAGATGGCTTTCTCCGCGAACTTGAGATTAAAAGAGATATTGAAAGATACTTCTAGGCGGATCCACTCACTGAGGCTATTTCTCGAACACAATAGTTTTACAAACGAGCTTTGTGAAACTGATTAGTAGAGGAGTTGGATGTTCGGTTTCACACGGGCTGTGAGTAGTCGACATCGCAATATTAGCCTTGAGTGCAAGTGGGAGATTGTTGGAGATAGTGCCCTCATAGTCAATTATTGGATCGCAGGTACGTGATTGCAATGATTGCGGAGGACCTATCCCGGTAGGACAGTCTTACTCGAAATGATAGTATGCTATCTGGTTTGCCTTTATCAGTTGTGTACATGTTCAGGTGACTGATTGCATGTTACACTTTGATAGAGCCCTTAGGATCTTGCTTTACTACCAACTGTATGAGGGCGATCATATACGTGAGAGTTGGGTAGTTTATATGCATATCCTTAATTGTGGTCCCTAGTCGTGGGAGTTTCGAGACAGGGCATCGATACTCCGGAGTAGACTAGTGTGTACAGTCGAGACCCCGACGAGGGGCGGTGGCCGGTCTCACAAGCCACTGGTGTCAGTTGGATCACCTAAGATGTATACAGGTGCTCATTGGGTTATGAGTACACCGGACAGGACTCGTCGGGAATCTGCTAGTTAGTATTATATCTAACGTCAGATAGCAGTTCCCTGGTGACATGTGTACAGGTTAGTTCATCGACCTGAGGTCGTCATTTGTCTCGTGTGAGTTCCCACTGTGCTTTGATTTCTACCCTACCACGGCTCAAAGGAGTCGTGCAAACAGGTAGCTTTTGGGTACAGTCCCGAGCCATATGGAGGCACGTGAGCGGATCGGCAGGGGATTCGTCTCTCCCGGTATTGGGGGCGAGGTCGTGCTGTGTCTAGGAGAGCCATTACACAAAGTCCATGGCCATGGCAGGAGATTTACTGGTAGGTACTCCAGTAGTATCTCAGGGTGTTATTGGGCTACACTCCGACACGACTTATACTGCTTCTGGGGGTCTGACGTTACTAGCCCCCTAGGCGGATATGCGATACTCATTGACGAACGGACCGGACTGTATATACATTGTCACTGTTAGGCTCAGTAGGGTTTCTGGATGTGTTAGCTCATCGGCCACCCTTGAGTGCGCTCATCAGCCTCCCTTAAGTTCAGTCCATGGGCAACCGTTACGCATAGCTAGTGCCGCTGACGGTTTGTGGTTAAACCCACTGCCAGGGTACTGAAGAGTCATTAGAGTCCCCCACAGACAGTTTCCCAAGTTTCGGGCGAAACGTTGTAGAGGCCGTATGGTTTTATGGCAGGGTTCGGAAAATACACGTGCGTTTACGCACGTGTCAGTTTTCGGGCAGTTGATACTGGTCGGCTTTGGTTTAAGCCGGATCCGAGTATTATATTGAGTAGGTATAATATCTTTGTCTCAGTTGCATTTGTATTCGGTCGTAATACAAGTGCGGATATATTTATACAGTTTCGGGGTTATCCTGAAAGTCGTTTCAGGATCACTTTTGGAAGTTGCCAGTTTCCAGTTTTCTATCAGCCGTCTTTTAACATTTGGTTAAAGACGGGTTTATCTTTTCTACTGATGGGGTGAGTCGTGCTTCTAGAAGCTTCTAGTTTGGTGACTTGACATGGTGACTCATTAGGCATTAATGGTGTCATTAAAGCTTTTGGTGACTAGGTTTATTCTAATTGGTTCATATTAGTGATTCATCCTTTCATGAAGCTTCTTGTTTATTGTCACCCCCCTTTTCTTTGCTTCTACACTCATTCTCACCTCTTCATATAATGTGGCCGGCCACCCTTGAGTGAGAGAGAGAATTGATTCATTCATTTTTGCCAAAGACTATGGTTTTTGAGTGCATGGAAATTTCATTGCTTCTTTCAATTTCCATCACCCGATTAAAACGGCAACTTCATTAACCGATCGTCCACGGATTTGGACGAAGCGAGACAAAGTCTTCTACTCATATTCTACATCATTCTTGGTCGTCTCTTTTAGCAAACTTGACGATCGAGTTGCCTCGAGTCAGAGGCGGGAGCCCGTTTAAAGAACCGATCATGTGGTGCCACCTCGACGAAGGATTCGGAGATCGACGAGATCGGAGCAGCCGCAACGGAGCGTGGGATGATGGTTGAAGAACGAAGGACTCGGATCGTTCGGTATAACCTTTCTACACTCTTTACAGTTTGTTAGTTTAGCAATAATGGCAGATCCGGGTTAAAGTATACAATAGCGCCATTTTAAAAGTTTTATTCCGCATTTGGCGTCTGTAGACGGCCGGGGCGCTAGCGTAGACTTACACCTCTGACGTGCTAGTGGTTAAATCCACAACCAAGGTGTTGACGAGTCTTTAGAGTCCCCCACATTCTGTTACTCAGCTTTCGGGCGAAAGGTTGTAGAGGCCGTATGGAGATATGGCAAGATCCGATCAGATACGTGCGGTATTGCACGGATCAGGATAGGACAGTTTGTACTATAGGCCGTATGGTTATATGGCAGGGTTCGATCAGATACGTGCGGTATTGCACGGATCAGGATCGAACGGATTTTACTAGCCGGCTTTGGTTTAAGCCGGATCCTAGTATAGTACAGTGGAGATTTTGTCTCATTGCATTTGTATTTCGGTCGAAATACAGATGCGGGTGTGTATGCACAGTATCGGGGTTTTCCTGTAATTTATTACGGGACCAGTCTTCTGGAGTTGCCAGTTTGCTTTACGTTTCAGCCGATTTCCATTGTTCCGTTCATTGGCCGAAGATTGGTGGAGGAGGGCTTATTTGCATTGTTGCAAATAAGTGGTTGTGGAGGGGGTCTTTGCATGTTTATTTGTATCATGATGGTTTCATGATGGAGCCCATCCTTTGACTCTTTCTTTTCCATCATGGCTTGACTTTGTAAACAATCATGGTTGTTGATTGTTGATTGAGTGTTGGGATTGTTGTTGATGATGGGAGGTGATATGGTTGTTGAGTGAGGACTTTTCTTAGTGATGATTTTATTCCATATGATAACCATTCCTCTCTCTCTCTCTTGCATGATTCATTTGGTCACCTCCCCCTTGACTTTTCCCTCTCTCCTTTTTACTACAAGGGCCGGCCATTCTTTAGGAGTGTGGGTGATTGATTTTGGTGTGGCAATTTTTGGTTCTCTTTATTCTCCAAAAATCACACAAGAACCCTCTCCAAAAGTTCACTTCAATTCCTCTACAAAAGGGCAACTCCATAATCCCAAATGAGACATGTAATCCACATTATATTCTACAGCAAATCTTGGGCACGTCGAGTAGCCGGCTTCGTGCCCGAGTTGCCTCGGCATTGAGGTGGGAGCCCGTAAAAGAAGTGGGCGATGTGGTGCACTTCCGGCGACGAGGAGGAGACGGGACATTCCGCAGGAGATCGGGACGACGACGAGAAGACCGGAGGACTCGGATCTGTCGGTATACTTCTCTTCCTTATCTTGTAGTTAGCTAGGACTAGTTAGTGGTTCGATCCGGGTATTAGTGCGCGGCGGTTTGCCAGTTCAAGAAAAATTAAAGTTTATAAACGCTTCCGCATTTGGCCGTCGGATTGACGGCCGGGGCGCCGCCGTGCACTTACAATATCTCATATGCGCTCCTATTTCGTTTCGTTTGAGCCAGGAAACCTCTGTGTAGGACTCTAAAGACTCGTCAATACGCCGGCAGCAGGTGATGATCATATCAAACACCCACAAGTCGCAAGCGGTCTGCTAAACGTAACGACCACCCGGGTATTGAGCGATCAGAAGATCGACGAGCAAGCCCGCTCACACTCCTGTGAATCCAACCAGTAACACTTACCGTACAGTCCGGTCAGTTCGTCTGATATATCGCATATCTCGCCTAGGGGTGGTAAACGTCAGACCCTAATAGCTCGATAAGTCGTGTCGATATGAGGTCTATAACAGTTCGAGAAACTACTGGTAACACTTACCAGTAAATCTCAGCAACCCTGGCCAGGGATTTCCTGTTATAGCCAATCGAACACTGCGCAACATCAACTCCCTATACCGGGAGAGACGAATCCCCTCCTATCGCTCATTGCCTCCATGTGATTCGGGACTGTACCCAAAAACCACCGTTTTGCACGCCCTCTTGGACGTGGTAAGGTGGAAATCAAAGCACAGCGGGAACCACACAAGACTCTATGACGATCTCGGGTCAACAGACTACTCTGTACCAGTGTCACCAGAGAACTGCCATCTGACGTAAGGTATAATACCATCTGGGAGTTCTCGGCGAGTCCGTCCAGTGTACCCAGTCTCCACTGAGCACCCGTATATCCTCTCTGATGTCAAACACCAATGGATATAGGATCATCCATCGCCCATCTGTATGGGTCGAGAAGGTATACGCTAGTCTACTCTGGTATATCGATGCCCCATCTCGATACACCCACGACTAGGGACCTTGAAGGATGTACTTATGGACTACCATGTCCCCACTAGTATGATCCGCATCATAGTCCAGGTAGTCAAGTACACATCCTAAGGGCTTTACCAACATGTAACAGAGAGACAATCAGTGTACACGTTAAGGTAAAGAGTAACCAGATAGCATACTATCATGTCGAGCAAGAAAGTCCTCCCTATATATGTCCAAGCACCCACTACAATATACATCCTATGTATAGTAATGGCCTCTAGGGCATACATATAACTAACAATCTCCCACTTGCACTAGGGCCATCTGATAGCAGTGGTTGTAGTATCTCATACTCAACCATCCCATAAGAGTCACTCTCTGGGAAAAGGCCTTTGTGAGTGGATCCGCCGTGTTGTCCTCTGAGTCTACTCTCCTAACCTCGATCACCCTGGAGATCAACCATCTCCTTGATCATGTGATATTGCCTTAGAATATGTCTGGATCACTGATGGGATGGACGTTCCTTGGCATAAGCCATAACTCCATTGTCACACAATGGGAGGAACTAAGTTCATCTCATGAACAAATATACACCCAGACAGCCATTTTGGTAGCATCTTAAGTAGCGATGTATCCAGCCTTTATCGTCTAGTATGCCACGGTATCTAGCTTGGAACTCTTCCGACATACCGTCGCTTTACTGAGGGTAAAGACAATGCCTGTGACTGACTTTCAGTCGTCCTTATCACCCTGGAACCCTTCCAGTGATTCTCCCCAGGATCGGTTGATACCATCTCACTACGACTAGTGAGAATCCTAACATCTAATTAGATCTATCTCATAGATCCAAAACCCAGGATTTAGGAGGTATCACTTTGATCCTATATGGAGAATCATTGTGATAAGCGGAGATTGACCAAGCGTAGCATAGGAAACTTCTTCCCTATCAAGAGTATGTCATCCATGTACTCTACGAGGATCACCACCATACTCCCTACTACCTTTTCGTTTATACAAGGTTTATCTACCATTTTGATGATGTCAAACTCTTTGACTAACACATCAAAACAGACGTTCCAACTCCGCGATGCCTGCTTTAATCTGTAAAGCAACTTGTGCACGTTTCCACTGCTCCCACTGTCTACGAAGCCCTCTGGCTGTGTATTTATAGACGCCTTTTTCTAAAACATCATTTAGAAAAGCTGTCATGGCACCCAACCGCCAGATATCGTAGTCATAGTATGTAGCCGTGGCAAGTAGGATTTGGATGGACTTAAGCATAGCCACTGGAAAAAGGTATCATCGTTATCCACGCCTGGTCGATGACGAAAACCTTTAACAAGTCTAGCTATGAAAGTCTTAACTTTTCCAAGTACACCAAGTAATCTTCTCAAGATATACTTGCTCCTGATGGGGATTTAACCCTTCAGATATAGCAACCAAAGTCCATACTTTGTTGGTGTATAAGGATTCCATCTCAGATCGCTAAGCATCCGGCCATTCTTACAGAGTCCCTACTCTCGATGGCCTGCTCGAAACTAGTTGGGTCATCATCTCATGATGCAATCCTCACTCCCACTGTCATAGAGAAACCGAAGTATCTCTCAGGTGGGTGAGGAACCCTACTAGATCGGCGGAGAGGCTGAGGTTCGTTGGAATCTACTGAATCCTTTGGTTCTACCAAATCATCTGCTGTAGTTTGTATAGCTGGAACTTTTCCAGTTCTACATTACAGTCCTTGCCTCGAGCTTGTCCGGATTTTGCTTTTAGACATAGGCTGGACAACCCCAAATCTTAACTGACTTAAGAGATGGGCTCTTCCCTTACCATATCAAATATGAAGTGGTAGGCAACTGATTTGATTTGAACCCTATTCAATAGGTATGCAGCTTCTCAAGTGCATAACTCCCAAAAGGAAATAGGTAACTCAGTAGTACTCATCATAGAGCACACCTTATTATATAAGGTGTGATTGCTCCGCCCCGATATACCATCGTGCTATGGTGTATACGGAGGAGTAATGCTGAGAGAGAATCTCATTCTCCTTTAGAAAAGTTCAAGAATTCCGTGCTCAAGTATTCTCCTCCTTGATCTCATCAAAGGACATAATACTTATACCGTATTTTGGTTCTCTACTTCTAACTTATATTCTGTGAATATCTCAAAAGGTTCGGACTTGTGTTTCAACAGGAACATATGTCTGAATCAAAAGAGATCATCAGAGAATTTAATGAAGTACAAAGAACCGCTCCTGGGATGTGTAGACAGGGGACCTTACATACATCAACATGTATCAATCCCAAGAGTTTACTAACTGTTTCTCTGTTTCCAATAAACAGAGCTGTGGTCATCTTATCTCTGTGACATGACTGGCAAGTTTCACAAGATGTAAATTCAAACAGATTTAAATATGCATCTATGTGCAACTTAGCTAGTCGGGTCGCATTGATATGACCTAGTCTACAAAGCCTCAAGAAGGATTCGTTCATTTCTGAACTCTTCCTCTTGTGTGTGTTCTGTATACTAGGAACTGTAGTTTGATTTAGAACGTCAATGCTTTTAGATAACGTGCCTGAACCGATCAACTTTTGATATAGAAAATGTTCAAAACATTATCCATCAATACAAAATTATATCCTTTCTTTACTAGTAAAGAGACTGATATGATTTTGTATATCAGGTTCGGTATCTAATAACATTCGTTCAGAATCAATGTACTGGTCATACAGGGTGACAGTGACCAACAGATTTGGCTGCAACACTTGCCCCGTTCTCTGTCTCATGAAACTTATCACCCGTTCTCAGTTTTTCTACCTTTTTGCAGCCCTATGTAACAGATTACATATCTGGGATCCTGATCCGGTATCATATACCCAGGATGCGGAGGATACTGAGAAACAGTTCTTTGTAATGAACACACCTGAAGATGATGCATTAGCATGCACTCTCTTCGTTTGGGCGGCACGGGAATTCTGGTAATCCCCAATTTCCTACTTTGTCTTATAACAATTATAAGCTGGAGCGGGACCAACGTTCCCCAGCTCAGTATAACAAGCGGGTTCGGTCAATATTCCGTATTATTATCTTGATTAAGGTGTGATATGGTTGCTACCTGGAGAGAGAGAGAAGAAAACACTCAGCGTGCGCTCTTGCAAGAATAGATTGGTTATTATTTTATCTAATCAGGATGGCTCCCACTGTTTTTGTCAAATCTTCCTTCAAACCCTAAAAGGAAAGACTAGCCGGGATTAATTACACACTACAAGTTCGCCAATCTTTCAGCCAGGCCAGTGTCGGTACTTTGAGGGAGGCCCCCGTGCTTTCGCACGAACCTAATTAATGTAAACCTCGTTTTCCCAGAGGCGTAACCCCGTTGACACCTTTCTAGACACCTACTTGATCGGCTAATTGTAATGTGTAAAACTCTCCCAGGAGTAACAATTACTCGCAGCGGGTATCGGGATCCAACTATCTCATAGAAGGTATGCAATCTCATTGCAAATTTCAACACTTGAAATTCCCGATAATATTTTGCCCCAAGCGATCTATGACCTTGACTGAGTCAACAAATCATAGACCACAAGTAAAGTTCAACCCGTCATTTCTCGATTGAATTAAACCCACCCGCACGACCCTTGACTGAGTCAACAAGGCCGCACGACTACCCTAATCCAATCGCATCATATGCTTTGCAGATAAGCACTAATCAGCTACCGCACACTACGCCTTGACTGAGTCAACAAACGCAGCACGAATACTAACTAGGACTTATCTGAAATGACGGAGGGCTACGTCAGGTTTTTAAGAAAACCTTTTGCGTAATGAACTTTATATCGTTGTAGAATCAAATAATTTTAAAATGGAGTGTTTTTTTTTGGGCTTTTCTAGTTTTGCTAAAGGGGTCACTCCCGGTGAAGGGATCGTCGGCCCTTTCCTCATCGAATAAGGTGCGGGATATATCATATATATCACTGTGCAAAGCAAAAACTATAGAAGCTATCAAAAGACAAACCGAGTGTGTAGCATCTGCCAGTTATTGCTAAAGGAGTCACTCCCGGTGAAGGGATCTCAGTCCTTTCCTCGTCGAATGAGGTGCGGGATATATCATATACATCACTGTGCAAAGCAAGAACTGTAGCTACCTGTTTTATTTTTTTGAGATTCGATTCTACAACATCTTTAGGTTTCTTTTATTTCATTAATCTCATTAATGAAGTCCCATCATTTAAGTCACCTAAACATCACAGATAAATACGACGTACACTTATGCCATCCGCATTCGTCTCGATGTCCCCTCGTGCACCGTTAGGTTAGGTAACTAACGGTAGAGCAGGGCAGGGCTAGCGCGGGTGTAAAACATAAGTAACGTCTATATAATATATCATATATACTATATACAGTATCCATCACAGAACATATCACATGATCACATCACAGATATCGCAGCAGAAGAAACATATGAAATATTGGATATACTAGGACGTCCGTGTTTTCAATACGAGCCAGTATAAAACACGGATTCCACGGTCGCGATGAATAGCCAAACCCACACCCCTAGACCCGTACGAGAGCGGCAAGCAATCCTACCAATTCTAGAGTTAGGAGACCCGGACTCGACTCCTCGAGTTGGTCTCCCAATCGACTCCAGAACCCGGTTACTTGTGCTCCCCTCCTTGGGTCTATCCTTGTGCGGAAAAGTAAATAATATACAAAAGGTGACATCTTCCGCAACCTGGAAGTGCCCCAATAAAAGAATATTACATACAAGTTTTTACATGAATGAAAATGAAAAACACTCATCTCACATAAAAACCCCCGGCTATTCAAACACGCCGATCCAATATAACATATCCAGCAACACATAACATCACATGTCATCAACGTAAGTAAATATGCGAATCCCAATTGTCGTTGACATATAGCAACGAAACCGGCGATATCACATATTACACTTACGGTCACAGAAAAGAAAGTGTAAAACTACAACAGTTGGAATCCGCAACCTCCTCAGACATCGCATGCCTGACTAAATGAATTCTTTAGACATCGCATGCCTAACAATTATAAACCCCACATTTTAGTCTCATTATCGAAAACTCTTTTCAATATCAAGTCGGGCAATTCAACAAGATTCCCGACATCCTGATCGAATACTCGTCGCAAACTTTAGTAGACGGCCGCAACCCCGATACCGTCGACGAAGTACACCAAGGCGGAACACCGCTACCGCAAGCACTCGAACGGATGCTTTCGGCGACGGGGTTCTCCTACAGTCACTTGGTCGGGGTTAAGGGATGTAGCTGTCTAATAATTTTATCCGGCGAGTATCCGCGTACGCTACGTGATTGCGACGGACTTTTGATCACATCAAAATTCCGTGGCAACCGATCAAGTGAGACTAAACTGCTATGTTTATAACATTCATCCAGTTATCTCATAACTTCTTGTGAATTCCAATTGTTGTATCACATTCCGGATAAATAGAAAATGTTAAACTTTCCGATCGAACAAACGAATACCCAAGTTTTCCCGATACAGATCAACACATGAAATAAGTTTAAAAAACATTCAGTTCATGCCTCAGTACCAACGGTCCAGCCGTAGAAGGGTCAAGCCAACGCCTCACATGTGGCATGCCGTACTGCCCCAAACCCGAAGGTTCAAAGGGCAGTTCAAGACGGTCACATAATCGAGTTAAGGTTTGTTGTCTTCTAGAGGGTCCATCGCGTTACTTGCACTACTTAGAACGTTATTAAACCACGGAAAGATCCAACACTTGGAAATTTCCCGACAGGGGAAAAAGTGGGTATTTATATCCGGTCGAACTTTTTAACATATTCAAAAATTATCCGGAAAAACACAGACGAAGTTAAACTTCCCGATCGAAACACCGAGTCCCCAATACAACCCAGAAAACTCAACTCTTGAGTAGAAGTTAAAATATCCCAAAAAATACTGCACTTGAACATAGGAATTACTGTGCAAAAATGAAAGGGTAATGTCACTATATGGCCGCGGAACCGCCGCACAAGCCATGCTTGTGCCGCGGTTCTGCCGCTCTTTAGATGAATCATGAGCACGTGCTGCACAGTAATTCTTCAAATTCCCTGCTGATTTTTCTGCATATTTTTAATCTGGAAAAATCCACAGTTTACAAAAATGTACAGAAAGGGGTATAAAGCGGGGATTTCGGGTTCGATCGGACTTCTAACATCGTCTACGCATCGCCTAAGGCTCTAGCTAGGCTCTGATACCACTGTAGGGTTCCTAGGCACACTAATGAGGTCTCACAAGGCATCAACCATGCCAATTTCAAATTTTACAAGTGCCGAGAAACCCTAATACGGATCGTTGACTAGAGTTTAGGCGAAACTAGAAGCTAGTTAACAACTTAACTAAAGGGTAAACGGAAATACAACCTTTGTAGATCCGGTTCTCCACCTCCATAGCTCCATGATGAAGTCTCCTTGCTGTCCAAATCAAATCCCGGGCTCTAGCGTCGGCTTCATCGGAGAAATGGGCGGGCTAGGTCATCGATTACGATGCCGAAGATGATCTACGTCGAGGCATCACAAGATCAAGCTCCCACTTCACCAAGTCATGAAACTTGTGAAGAAAACACCCTATACTACTTGGCAAGAGGTAGAGGATGAAGAAATAGGAGGTGGGTTCACTTTAGAATTGGATTTCTCACTCTATTCATCAAATCACCATTGATGGTTGCTAGCTTTTTCTTCTTGAAGAAGAAGAAGAAGAAGAAAATATTATGATAAGTTAATAAAAATACAAAAGAATATGAATACTTATCATAATATGAACCATGGTTAGGTGTAGAGAATTGACTAAGGTTAGATCAATGGTTAGGGTTAAGCTTGAAGACAAAATGGTCACTTTGGTCAAAGCTTCATGAAGCTTCAACAAGCTTCAAGAATGAAAGCAACCCTTTTGTTTTCATTTCTCTTTTTCTTTTGTCAAAACAAAATAAATAAATGCACAAATAAATCAAATGAAACCCTAACCATTAACTAACCATGGTTTAATCATACACTTAACCAAGTTAGCATGTATCATCAAACATGATACAATCAAGTGCACAAAAGTATATCACATATACAACTTGTGCAATGCAAGTGAGAAAATCCATTTAAAGTGAACTAATACTAGTTAATGCAAAGTAATATATCAAATATATAATTATACATTAAATCATTAAATCAACACTTGATTTAACGATCCAGTCATATCGCATATAACCGACTAATATCCAATGTATCGGCTTATCGAATCAATCCTCGATTCGATAACTAGGTTATATCGCATACAACCAATCGATACATTCATCGCGAGAATAGAATACGGTATCACATACACGCATTATTCTCGGTCCCGCACATATCTCATATGCGCTCCTATTTCGTTTCGCTTGAGCCCGGAAACCTCTGTGTAGGACTCTAAAGACTCGTCAATACGCCGGCAGCAGGTGATGATCATATCAAACACCCACAAGCCGCAAGCGGTCTGCTAAACGTAACGGCCACCCGGGTATTGAGCGATCAGAAGATCGACGAGCAAGCCCGCTCACACTCCTGTGAATCCAACCAGTAACACTTACCGTACAGTCCGGTCAGTTCGTCTGATATGTCGCATATCTCGCCTAGGGGTGGTAAACGTCAGACCCCAATAGCTCGATAAGTCGTGTCGATATGAGGTCTATAACAGTTCGAGAAACTACTGGTAACACTTACCAGTAAATCTCAGCAACCCTGGCCAGGGATTTCCGGTTATATCCAATCGAACACTGCGCAACATCAACTCCCTATACCGGGAGAGACGAATCCCCTCCTATCGCTCATTGCCTCCATGTGATTCGGGACTGTACCCAAAAACCACCGTTTTGCACACCCTCTTGGACGTGATAAGGTGGAAATCAAAGCACAGTGGGAACCACACAAGACTCTATGACGATCTCGGGTCAACAGACTACTCTGTACCAGTGTCACCAGAGAACTGCCATCTGACGTAAGGTATAATACCATCTGGGAGTTCTCGGCGAGTCCGTCCAGTGTACCCAGTCTCCACTGAGCACCCGTATATCCTCTCTGATGTCAAATACCAATGGATATGGGATCATCCATCGCCCATCTGTATGGGTCGAGAAGGTATACGCTAGTCTACTCTGGTATATCGATGCCCCGTCTCGATACACCCACGACTAGGGACCTTGAAGGATGTACTTATGGACTACCATGTCCCCACTAGTATGATCCGCATCATAGTCCAGGTAGTCAAGTACACATCCTAAGGGCTTTACCAACATGTAACAGAGAGACAATCAGTGTACACATTAAGGTAAAGAGTAACCAGATAGCATACTATCATGTCGAGCAAGAAAGTCCTCCCTATATATGTCTAAGCATCCACTACAATATACATCCTATGTATAGTAATGGCCTCTAGGGCATACATATAACTAACACACAGCATCGGTGGTCCAGCCGTAGAAGGGCAAACCCAAGCCTCACTAATGGCGCCGCAGAACTGCCGCAAACCCTAAGGTTCAAAGGCTTTCACACGGTCATTAAGTCGAGTTAGGGTTTCATTCTTCTAGAGGGACCATAGAATTGCCTGCATGTCTTTCCGAATACTTTAAACTTGGAATAATAGGTTTCTGACATTCGATCGTCTCTGTCGACTCTCAACGTCTCCGCGTGAAGTCGTCTCAGTTGGAATCAATCTATCTGATGACCTCGCATCGGGGTAACGAATGATCCACATGTCCTAGTCATTCATCCTTGATGACTAGCGACCTTCTATCATCTCTCAGTACCACTCGTACTGAAATAGCTCCAACATCTAGGGCGATATCTCGTTGTTCATAGCAATAGCTGGCTCACTCGTCTGCACGCTGGACAGTGCCTCAATCCTCATGAATGAGCAAGCAATACACCAACGGTCATCAAAATCTGGCTGGCCTCTGTCAGTGGCTCAATCCTCTGGTGCTAATCCGCACGTCCGAGTAATCTCATACAGCGATCCATCGACGCTCGTGGCGCGAAACACAATCAAGACATATCTCTGCAATCGTGTGTCGCCGAAACTATGCTCGGGTCAGTCCTCGTTCGTAACGAGCTCATGCTGACCGCAACTCTAGCCGTAGCTCTCCCTGCTCGTAATCGTGGCAGCAAAACCAAAACTGGTACCGATGAAGCTAGATCAGGAAGGAATGTGATACTGAACAAAGAAATGTACATCCTAAGGCTCCTTAAGTGGAGTGGCGTATCGTAAATATGCCGTGGACATACCACGGTACGTCACTCTACTTTAGTCACCTATTCCATCAACCAAGGGTCAAACTATACTCTGAAGGTAAAACCTAACGCTCTGATACCAGATTTGTCACGACCCGAAAGTACGGAACATGACCGGCACTTGGACTACGAACGTCCCGAGGCGTACGTACTCTAAGTAAGCCGAACCCAGAAATCTAAACCAAGAAAAATAGTAGAGAGTAGGAAGAACCATATTAAATCAACCTGTATGCACATAATATACAACGCCTAAAGGCGAGTATCACAACAGAAATGAACTCATCCAGCAAGAAACCCAAGGAAATATAACACGCGACTCTAAGGTCGAAAGAAAATGCATCACTGGTCTCTATCTCAAATAAGTACAAGTTTGGTTGATGGAACTTCTAGATACAACTAAAATATAATATACAAGGTATAATGATGGGTAAGATACAATAAACCCACCTACTAGCAAATCACCCGAAGGAACAGTGCCCACAAAGCCGTAATGAAACCTGTACGGCAACACCTGCAAGAAACTGGGGCACAACGGGGGTGAGTTGCCAACTCGTGAGTAAAAAAAGATCTACGAACAGAAAATCGCATGTATGACGCAATCCTAGGTCATACGATCATAATATATAATCCTCAAATATATAACCAGCAATCTCTAACCATGTCTAGGGTAAATATCTAACCCAAGTGTAAACCCATGTGCCTGTGTCAGTGCATCAGGTGGCGATATATCATATGAATGATGTATGAATGCATGAAACAGAATGCATGTACTGAAGAAAACTGGTTTTGTAACTTTGTGAGATTTCTGTATTTTTAAAATGAGGTATCATAATGAAATCAGCATAAAACAGTGCCTAGCATCGGCACAAAACATAAATCTCAATATCTCGATATCTCTGTATCACAATCTCTGTACCTCAGTATCTCAAATCTCAATGTCTCAATCATAATATCCAGGGCGCCGTCAGTCTAGATCGGCCCCTACCATCCATCTCATGACTACGACGGTATCCTCCGGATATCCGACGTGTCGGGTAATATCACCGGTCGGTCGTGCTCCCCTGCCAGGCTCAACGCCATCTCCTGCGATCTTCTTGCCCCGGGGTACCGCACCGGGCCCACCATGTACCCGAAACGGTTCCTCCACTCCTCGAATCGGGTCTCGAAATCCATCAGCAAACTCATGGTGGACGACTCATACATCATGGAAAAACCGCATTTATTTAAAAAGAGAGAAAGCAGTATATATATGTTTTGCGGTTTTCCTCCAAATCCAGAAAACATCATGGAAATCCGAATCATCAATAGTATGTAAACCATGAATATAAGCATGGGAATCCATGAATGCGGCATATAATGAACAACAGTATGCATGATGTGACAAGCAATAGCTACAATGTCAAGCTGGCATATGAGGCAAGTACACTAATATCATGTCACTACTAGCTAACAAGCTAAATCAGGCAATAGTATTCTCTAAGTGTACGTGACATGGCAATTACCGATGAAGATGTGTGTGCGACAGCAAATAAGTGTACGTGGTACATACGTATCATCGATAATGGTACTGGTGTCATAGCAGCAGGATATCAATAATAGAATATGAATCACAATAGTATACGATGCAGGGCAACAATAATAATATGCGGGAGCTGAAATACTGAACACCATGATCACTAAACTGCATCTAATGTCATAAGAGTCATATTGCTACACCACTAAAAGGCTGAGCTAAAGCTAACAGTAGGTAAGGGAAACCGCCTAACCTCTGAGTCGATACATAAATATACACATATATAGTCGGTGATCCCGCCTCGATCATATCACATCCGATACCATATCTCTATAATCGGTTATTCCCAAGTCAAGTAGGCGGATCAAACATCAAAATATAGCTCGTACGTAAAACCGTCGTACGACATCCCAAAATCTGGGTACGGGTCAATATCACATTTATCATGTCATTCATCAAGTATTCTCTTTATCAAGATCATCATCTGGGGTACTGACCTGCGTCTAGCACATTACTAACATCATCACTATAATCAAGACCTGACTACTGATCGACAGTCTCTAACAACTCAATAAACATCATCATATATCGTCACCAAAGAATATACATCGCCGAATACGGCATATCATAATTATCTTGTCGTATCATATCATAACATATCTCATCACGTATCGTAATCACCTGTCGATCATTTACATATTTATGTCACTATTCCTATGGCATCATCATCCCAAATCCACTAAAGCATTAAGACGTATCTCAATTATGAATTTTATCATATCACCGACATCATAATCTCAGATCGAACTCATCGACTCATATCAATCCCATATATCATCCTCAAATCCCTTGTGAACACATATCTATATAGAATCCCATAACCACATATGAACAAGGATGTATGCAAGTATGTATGTGTGTATGTATGTGTGTATGTATGTGTAGTGCACCCACTACCCTAGGGTTCGTAACATTTCACCATTCCAACATACCAATAACCATTTAACATCAATAATTTCCTGAACAACATATAATAATAATTGTAGGTGTATACGCATCCGTATACATCACCACGGACGGCGGGGGTGCTATACGCCATCCACCCGACTTCTCCCCGTAGATATGAATCTACTCACCTAGTTATGTGTGCCGGTGCCAATGTCGCCGTTTGCATCTCCAATGCCTCAACGCCACGTGGGGTACCTACAAGGATATCACACGCTAAAAACTCATGAAAACCATGTCGGAAACCAAAATGGTGCACATTACGCCCATAGGTAAAAACCTGTGACCTTGTGTGCAAAAACAGCCAATATCCACTGTCGTTGACGTCCAAACGCCACCCGACAGATACGAATCATCGAATATCAAAATCCATATGAAAATGAGTCGTAAATCATACGCCAACTCATGAAAATGAACCCAGATTTTACCCTAACAGGAAACAGTCAAAACTAGACATACCGGGGGTCAATTTTACATGAAAAAGGGGCTGTGCACGCAAAACGAGGCAGTTTTACACTGCTCTGGCCGCAAATTGCGGCCAGGGGGATTAAATTTGCGGCCGGGACTTGGAGATGGTGGCTAGGGCTTTGGGTAGTGGTTCCAGGGTGCCTGCACAGCTCACTGCCAAGTCAATTTTTCCCTAGGAGGTCCCGGGTGAAAGCAGGTCTCAGAAAGGTCTCAAAATCGACAAAAACGCTAAAATACGCCAAGTCGAATAACTCTGGTAAATACTAGGAATCTGGGGTAATATTGGTTACAATGGTCTCAAAAACACCTAATAAGGTTATACTAACGATCAAAACCACACTTGGTCAAGTCTCCCTCAAGTTTTGCCTAAAATAGCACTAAATCACAGATATACAGTAAGTTTCAGTTTTTACAGCTGTAGCTTGGCAAGAAAAGAGTTGGGTTGTGAGATTATACCTCGAGAGTGTCATAGGATGTAGGAGGAAGGAAGGATGAAGGAAGGAGGAGAGGTGGTTGCTGCTGAAGTTCCCTGTAGCAGCCTCAGTGTATGGTTGCTGCTGTTGATGCTGCTGTTGCAGCAGTTGCTGAAATTGTTTGGTGCAGTTATTTTGGGATGAGGTTGTGGTTGGTGTTGTGGGAATGGTTGTGGTGGTGTGGTGGTGATATTTTGAAAGAGGTTGGTTTAAAAGGAGTTGCTGCTGCAGTGGCTGTTCTCTTCCTTGTGGCTGTTGCAGCATCAGGATGCTGCTGCTGCTTGCTATTTTCCTTTTTGTTGTTGTATGCAGCAGCTACTGCAGGGGCTGTTGTTGTGATTGCTTTGGTGAAGTGGGAGAGTGATGTAGTAGTGTTGATGAGGGTGTGGGCTGTAGCATATGATGTGTTTGCTGTGGCTGTTGGTGTGAGCTGAGGCTACTGCTGATGCAGCTGAGGTATATTGGTGGCTGAACTGATGATGTAAGAGAGAGAGAGAGAGAGAGAGAGAGAGAGAGAGAGAGAGATGTGTGGAAAAAAAGTTTTGAAGTGAAATGGGATGATGAGTCTTGAAGTGAGGTGAAGTGACCAAGCCTAGGAGCCTCCCTTCTCTCTCTCCAAATAAGATCTCAACCATCATGGCTCTCTCTCTCTCTCTCTCTCTCTCTCTCCTTGACACAAGTCAACTTCCACCTAATTGCCCTTAACAAGGCTAAAGGTCCTTAATTAAGCCCAATATCATAACCCATTGGTTCAAGTCATCAAGGTCATCTAAGCATGGTTCACCCTAGGCTTGTCATGAGTCCAAAACAAGAACAAGTGTAACAAGTGTAGAAGTGTCATGTGCACATTTTGCACAAAAAGCCAAAAATGCAACTTAGCGATTTTCAATCGCGATTACATTAAAATACCATATAATCCATCATAAAAACTGTAAAATTTCCACAAAATGCCCAAATTTAGAATTTCCATAATTTTCTCCGGAATTTTCACCATTTATCGGTATTTAATTATACCGATTATTAAAATATTCATTAAAAATTAATATTAAATTATGAAAATTCCCAAAAAATAATATTTTATTTTTTTGAAATTTTACAGTCTTCCCCCCTTAAAGAAATTCGGTCCCCAAATTTAAATTTAAACCTCCAAATTCTAAAACATTTCAATAAAATGTCCAAACCAACGGGGCTCCGAAATCATCAATACCTAAAACGCATAGTAGAGCAATACATGCGCATGAGTAACGAGCAGATAACTCGAAAATAAAACTCCGTCAAGCATCTCGCAATCATCGGAGTCAAGGTGAAAACACGAATGCCAAATCCAAGGCAAAACCGATATGCTAGAAATCGGAACAATACATGTAAATACCAAATCTGTACATGTAAATATATGAAGAAAATGCATGCTAAATTCTTTAAAATCGCTGTACAATGCGCCTAACACTGCACCGTGGCGGACGTCTCTATAAGAAAATAACCATATTGTAGACCGGTTGACGAAAGCGGCTCACTTCCTTCCAGTGAAGACCACTTTCGGGTATGCTCAGTATGCGCAGTTGTATATAGATGAGATTGTGCATTTGCACGGTGTTCCCACATGCATTGTATCCGACAGAGGCACCCAATTTACTAGCCGTCTTTGGCAGAAGCTTCAGGAAGCTTTGGGTACCCGGTTGAGTTTTAGCACCGCTTTTCATCCGCAGACCGATGGTCAGTCGGAGCGGACTATTCAGACTCTGGAGGATATGCCTCGTGCATATGTGCTAGATTTTGGTGGCAGTTGGGATCGTCACTTGCCGTTGATTGAGTTCTCCTACAACAACAGCTTTCAGGAGACTATTATGTTTCGCCCAATCAGAGCAAAGCTTTGTTGAAATTCAAAATTCAAAATTTTGAAGCAATGCTTCAAATTTCGGACGCAACGCGCCACATGTCAAGCGCTGATACGTCAGCGCAGCGCCCAAGAAGGCGCGCCCAATCAGAGCAAAGCTTTATTTTAAGCAAAATTAAAGGAAGCAACGCTTCAGTTGCGCAAGCACTGCGCTGCGCGACACGTGTCAGCGCAGATGCGCTAGCGCAGTCGCACTGCGCTTTGCGCTGCGCGACACGTGTCACGCGCAGATGCGCTAGCGCAGTCGCGCTGCTCTGTGCGCTGCGTGACACGTGTCACGCGCAGATGCATTTGCGCCAAACAGAATAAAGATTTTAAAGAAATCTTTCTGTTCTTGTTAAAACAAGAAGATTTTCTTCTGTAAAACAGAAGCCCTTGGATCAAAGATCCAACGGTGGGGAAAATTCCCCAAATCACTCAGAGAAAAATCTCTTTAACAAATTTAACTAATTTATGGGCACTATAAAAAGGATCCTAGGCCTCAGTTCAAAGGCATCAACATTTTTCTTGAAAAAAGTCAAGAGCTTCAAACAGAGAGAACTCTGAGAAAAATTTCAAGAAAAAGGTAAAAACCTTCACAAGGGAGAAGAAATTTCTTCTAATAGATCATTGATCTAAAAACTAGATCAATGATCTTCACATAATAAACAGTGCTTTGCACTTCTTATGAACCACTGGTTCTTTAAAACAAGAAAACAACAAAAATAAAAAAAAATAGTGCTTTGCACTTTTATGAACCTCTAGTTCTTGAAATAAAAAGGAAAACTTATTTTTCTTTGATCTAAATTAGATCAAGAAATCAAATAGTGCTTTGCACTTCTGTTCTTGAATCTAAAAGATTCTTAGTGCTCTGCACTTCCAAACTGCGCTGTTGCGCTCTTGGGAAAGCGCCACATGTCAGCAACTGAATCACTTGCGCTATGAGCTTTGAGATAGAGCTTTGCTCTCTGTAATTGGCGCAACTTACCAAGGTGCGCCACGTGTCAGCAGCGCAAGTGCAGCGCACTAGCGCAGCGCACTGCGCTTGCATGACACGTGTCGTCATCACAAGCGCTTGCGCTCTCTGATTGGCTCAAAGCGCCTGAAAATGCAATGCATTTCCTAAAGGGCCAGGCCCAAATCAAAAAGACCAAGCAGGCCTAATTAAATTGATGCTCTGCATCATTTATAAATGGGCAGAGCCCAAATAAAATAACAAAAATGCTATGCATTACTTAAAAGGGCAGAGCCCAATTGAGAGGTCCAATGGACCAAAACAAATGCTCTGCATTATAATAAAAAAAGGGCAGAGCCCAGTCAAAATGGGCATAAATGGCCTAAAGTAATGCTATGCATTATTCTAAAATGGGGAAAGCGCAGACAAAGGCCAAAAGCAAATAAAATGTTGAATATTTTCAACTGGACTTAGCCTAATTTTGGCCGTAAGTCCTTAAATTAAATTGACTGAGCAAAATTGCTCTCTTAAATCAATTTACCTCCGGTTCGAGGGTACATCTCCGAACTCCTCTGACACCCATCGTTGTAATCTTTCAACGTCGTCAGAGAGGTGACGGGTCCCAACGACCACACATCAATACGGACTGCGGGGTCCTTAAACTCGTGGACCGGAACGTCCTTAAACTAATGTTGGACCGAAACGTCCTTAAACTTGTAGGGTCCCTAGGCACACTAGTGAGGTCTCGAAAGGCATCGAACATACCAATTTCAAAAATTATAGGTGCCGAGAGACCCGACTACGGATCGTTTGCTAGAAATCTAGGCGAAAAGCTAACTAGTTAACACTTAACTAAAAGTTTAACAGAAATACAACCTTTGTAGATCCGGTGCTCCACCTCCATAGCTCCGCAACGAAGTCCTCTCCACTGTCCAAAAGGAATCCGGGCTCTAGCGTCGACTTCATCGGAGAATAAGCGAGCTAGGTCGTCGATGTCCATGCCGAAGATGATCTACGTCGAGGCATCGCTAGATCAAGCTCCACCTTCACCAAGCCTTGAAAACTTGTAAAGGAAACACACTCTACTACTTGGCAAGAGGTAGAGGATGAAGAAATAGGAAGTGGGTAAACTTTAGAATTGGATTTCTCACTCATATGCTCAATATGCCATTGATAAAGACAAGCTTCTTCATGAAGAAGAAGAAGAGCAAGAAGAAGATAAATATTATGATAAGTTATTTTAAATAGAAAAATAAAACAATACTTATCATAATCTTTACCTTAGTTAAGTGTAGAGAATTGACTAAGGTTGGGTTGATGGTTAGGGTTAAGGATGAGAACAAAAAAGTCATCAAGTCAAAGCTTCATGAAACTTCAACTAAAAACAAAAGTAGCCACCATTCATTTATCTTCCAATTTATTCAAAATGAATAAATAAATAAGATAAATGAATAAGTAAAACCCTAATCAACAACTTAACCTTGGTTTAATTCTTTATACATAACCAAAAGGCATGCATCATCAAACATGATACAAACATGTGCACAAAATCATATCGCATATGCAATGCGCACATCCGAGTGAGAATATCCATTTAAAGTGAACCGATACTAGTTAATGCAAAGTAATATATCAAATATATAATTATACATTAAATCATTAAATCAACACTTGATTTAACGATCCGGTCATATCGCATATAACCGACCAGTATCCTATGTATCGGCTTATCGAATCAACCTTTGATTCGATAACTAGGGTATATCGCATATAACTTAATCGATACATTCATCGCGAGAATGGAATACGGTATCACATACACGCATTATTCTCGGTCCCGCACATATCTCATATGCGCTCCTATTTCGTTTCGCTTGAGCCAGGAAACCTCTGTGTAGGACTCTAAAGACTCGTCAATACGCCGGCAGCAGGCGATGATCATATCAAACACCCACAAGCCGCAAGCGGTCTGCTAAACGTAACGGCCACCCGGGTATTGAGCGATCTGAAGATCGACGAGCAAACCCGCTCACACTCCAGTGAATCCGACCAGTAACACTACCGTACAGTCCGGTCTGATCGTCTGATATGTCGCATATCTCGCCTAGGGGTGGTAAACGTCAGACCCCAATAGCTCGATAAGTCGTGTTGATATGAGGTCTATAACAATTCGAGAAACTACTGGTAACACTTACCAGTAAATCTCAGCAACCCTGGCCAGGGATTTCCTGTTATAGCCAATCGAACACAGCGCAACATCTACCCCCTATACCGGGAGAGACGAATCCCCTCCTATCGCTCATTGCCTCCATGTGATTCGGGACTGTACCCAAAAACCACCGTTTTGCACGCCCTCTTGGACGTGGTAAGATGGAAATCAAAGCACAGTGGGAACCACACAAGACTCTATGACGATCTCGGGTCAACAGACTACTCTGTACCAGTGTCACCAGAGAACTGCCATCTGACGTGAGGTATAATACCATCTGGGAGTTCTCGGCGAGTCCGTCCAGTGTACCCAGTCTCTACTGAGCACCCGTATATCTCCTCTGATGTCAAACACCAATGGATATGGGATCATCCATCGCCCATCTGTATGGGTCGAGAAGGTATACGCTAGTCTACTCTGGTATATCGATGCCCCGTCTCGATACACCCACGACTAGGGACTTTGAAGGATGTACTTACGGACTACCATGTCCCCACTAGTATGATCCACATCATAGTCCAGGTAGTCAAGTACAGATCCTAAGGACTTTACCAACATGTAACAGAGAGACAATCGGCATACACGTTAAGGTAAAGGGTAACCAGATAGCATACTATCATGTCGAGCAAGAAAGTCATCCCTATATATGTCCCAGCATCCACTACAATATACATCCTATGTACAGTAATGGCCTCTAGGGCATACATATAACTAACAATCTCCCACTTGCACTAGGGCCATCTGTAGCAGTGGTTGCAGTATCTCATACTCAACCATCCCATGAAAGTCTCTCTCTGGGAACAGGCCTTTGTGAGTGGATCCGCTGTGTTGTCCTCTGAATCTGCTCTCCTAACCTCGATCTCCCTGGAGATCAACCATCTCCATGATCAAGTGATACTGCCTTAGAATATGTCTGGATCACTGATGGGACCGGCGTTCCTTGGCATAAGCCACAACTCCATTGTCACACAATGGGAGGAACATAGTTCATCTCATGAACCAATATACACCCAAACAGCCTCTTTGGTAGCATCTTAAGTAGCGATGTATCCTGCCTTTATCGTCTAGAATGTCACGGTATCAAGCTTGGAACTCTTCCAACATACCGTCCCTCCACTGAGGGTAAAGACAATGCCTGTGACTGACTTTCAGTCGTCCTTATCACCCTGGAACCCTTCCAGTGATTCTCCCCAGGATCATGTGATACCATCTCACTTCGACAAGTGAGAATCCTAACATCCATTTAGATCTATCTCATAGATCCAAAATCCAGGAGTTAGTAGGTATCATTATGATCCTATATGGAGAATCATTGTGATAAACGGAGATTGACCGAGCGTAGCATAGGAAACTCCTTCCCCATCAAGAGTATGTCATCCACGTACTCTATGAGGATCATTACCATACTCCCTACTACCTTTTTGTTTATACAAGGTTCATCTACCATTTTGATGATGTCAAACTCTTTGACTACTTCATCAAAACAGACGTTCCAACTCCGCGATGCCTGCTTTATCCTATAAAGCATCTTGCACACATTTCCGCTGCTCCCACTGTCTATGAAGCCCTCTGGCTGTGTACTTATAGACGCTTTCTTCTAAATCATCATTTAGAAAAGCAGTCAAGACACCCAACCACCAGATATCGCAGTCATGGTATGTAGCCGTGACAAGTAGGATCTGGATGGACTTAAGCATAGCTACTTGAAAAGGTTTCATCATTATCCACACCTGGTCAATGATGCAAACTTTTAACAAGTCTAGCTTTGAAAGTCTCAACTTTTCCATGTACACCAAGTAATCTTCTCAAGACATACTTGCTCCTGATGGGAATTTAACCCTTCAGATATAGCAACCAAAGTCCATACTTTGTTGGTGTATAAGGATTCCATCTCAGATCGATAAACATCCAGCCATTCTCACAGAGTCTTACTCCTGATGGCCAGCTCGAAACTAGTTGGGTCATCATCTCATGATGCAGTCCTCGCTCCCACTGTCATAGAGAAACCGAAGTATCTCTCAGGTGGGTGAGGAACCCTACTAGATCGGCGGAGAGGCTGAGGTTCGTTGGTAACTATTGAATCATTTGGTTTTACCAAATCATCTGCGGTAGTTTGTATAGCTGGAACCTTTCCAGTTCTACATTACAGACCTTGCCTCGAGCTTGTCCGGATTTTGCTTTTAAACATAGGCCGGACAACCCCAAATCTTAACTAGCTTAAGACATGGGCTCTTCCCTTTCCATATCACATATGAAATGGTAGGCAACTGATTTGATTGGAACCCTATTCAATAGGTATGCATCTTCATAAGTGCATAACTCCTAAAAGGAAAAAGGTAACTCAGTAGTACTCATCATAGAGCACACCTTATCATATAGGGTGTGATTGCTCCGCCCTAATATACCATCGTGCTATGGTGTATACAAAGGAGTAATGCTGAGAGAGAATCTCATTCTCCTTCAGAATAGTCCAGTATTTCCGTGCTCAATTATTCTCCTCCTTGATCACATCAAAGGACATAATACTTATACCCGTATTTTGGTTCTCTACTTCTAACTAATATTCTGTGAATATCTCAAAAGGCTCGGACTTGTGTTTCAACAAGAACATATGTCTGAATCTTGAGAGATTATCAGAGAATGTAATGAAGTATAAAGAACCAGTCCTGGCATGTATAGACAGGGGACATTACATACATCATCATGTATCAGTCCCAAGAGTTCATTAACTCTTTCTCTGTTTCAAATAAACAGGGCTATGGTCATCTTATCTTTGTGACATGACTGGCGAGTTTCACAAGATGTAAATTCAAACTAATTTAAATATGCATCTTTATGTAACTCTAGCTAGTCGGGTCGCATTGATATGACCTAGTCTACAATACCTCAAGAAGGATTCGTTCATTTCTGAACTCTTCCTCTTGTGTGTGTTCTGTATACTAAGAACTGTAGTTTGATTTAGAATATCAATGCTTTTAGATAACGTGCCTGAACCGATCAACTTTTGATATAGGAAATGTTCAAAACATTATCCAACAATACAAAATTTTATCATTTCTTTACTAATAAAGAGACTGATATGATTTTGTATATCAGGTTCGGTATCTAATAACATTCGTTCAGAATCAATGTATTGTAATACAGGGTGATAATGACCAACAGACTTGGCTGCAACACTTGCACCGTTTTCTGCCTCATGAAACTTATCACCCGTTCTCAGTTCTCTACCTTTCTGTAGCCCTATGTAACAGATCACATATCTGGGATCCTGATCTGGTATCACATACCCAGGACGTAAAGGATACTGAGAAACAGTTCTGTATAATGAACACACCCGAAGAAGATGCATCATCATGCACTCTCCTCGTTTGGGCGGCACGGGAAATCTGGTATTCCCCAATTTCCTGCTCTGTCTTATAACAATTATAAGTTGGAGCGGGACCAACATTCCCCAGCTCAGTATAACAAGCGGGTTCGGTCAATATTCCGTATTATTATCTTGATTAAGGCGTGATATGGTCGCTACCTGGAGAGAGAGAGAAGAAAACACTCAGCGTGCGCTCTTGCAAGAATAGATTGGTTATTATTTTATCTAATCAGGATGGCTCCCACTGCTTTTTATCAAATCTTCCTTCAAACCCTAAAAGGAAAGACTAGCCGGGATTAATTACACACTATAAGTTCGCCAATCTTTCAGCCAGGCCAGTGTCGGTACTTTGAGGGAGGTCCCCCGTGCTTTCGCACGAACCTAATTAATGTAAACCTCGTTTTCCCAGAGGCGTAACCTCGTTAACACCTTTATAGACACCTACTTGATCGGCTAATTGTAATGTATAAAACTCTCCCAGGAGTAACTCTTACTCGCAGCGGGTATCGGGATCCAACTATCTCATAGAAGGTATGCAATCTCATTGCAAATTTCAACACTTGAAATTCCCGATAATATTTTGCCCCTAGCGTCCTATGACCTTGACAGAGGTCAACAAACCATAGGCTGCTAGTCAAGTTCAACCCGTCATTTCCTGATTGAAGTAAACCCACCCGCACGACCCTTGACAGAGGTCAACAAGGTCGCACGACTACCCTAAATCAATCACATCATATGCTTATGCAGATAAGCACTAATCAGCTACCGCACACTACGCCTTGACAGAGGTCAACAAACGCAGCACGAATACTAACCAGTACATATCTGAAATGACGGAGGGCTACGACAGGTTTTTCTAAAAACCTATTGCGTAATGAACTTGATATCATTGTAGAATCAAATGATTTTGAAATGGAGTGCTTTTGAGGCTTTTCTAGTTTTGCTAAAGGAGTCACTCCCGGTGAAGGGATCGTCGGTCCTTTTCTCGTCGAATGAGGTGCGGGATATATCACATATATCACTGTGCAAAGCAAAAACTCTTAAAAGCAATCAAAAGACAAACCGAGTGTGTAGCATCTGCCAGTTATTGCTAAAGGATTCACTCCCGGTGAAGGGATCTCGGTCCTTTCCTCATCGAATAAGGTGCAGGATATATTACATATACCGCTGTGCAAAGCAAGAACTGTAGCTACCTGTTTTAATTTTGAAATTCGATTCTACAACATCTTTAGGTTTCTTTTATTTCATTAATCACATTAATGAAGTCCCATCATTTAAGTACCTAAACATCACAGATAAATACGACGTACACTTATGCCATCCGCATTCGCCTCGATGTCCCCTCGTGCACCGTTAGGTTAGGTAACTAACGGCAGAGCGGGGCAGGGCTAGCGCGGGTGTAAAACATAAGTAACGTCTATATAATATATCATATATACTATATACTGTATCTATCACAGAACATCACATGATCACATCACAGATATCGCAGCAGAAGTAACATATGAAATATTGGATATACTAGGACGTCCGTGTTTTCAATACGAGCCAGTACAAAACACGGATTCCACGGTCGCGATGAATAGCCAAACCCACACCCCTAGACCCCTACGAGAGCGGCAAGCAACCCTACCAATTCTGGAGTTAGGAGACCCGGACTCGACTCCTCGAGTTGGTCTCCCACTGGACTCCAGAACCCGGTTACTTGTGCTCCCCTCCTTGGGTCTATCCTAGTGCGGAAAAGTAAATAATATACAACAGGTGACAACTCCCGCAACCTGGAAGCGCCCCAATAAAAAAAAAATATTACATACAAGTTTTTACATGAATGAAAATGAAAAACACTCATCTCACATAAAAACCCCCGGCTATTCAAACACGACGATCCAATATAACATATCCAGCAACACATAACATCACATGTCATCAACGTAAGTAAATATGCGCATCCCAATTGTCGTTGACATATAGCAACGAAACCGGCGATATCACATATTACACTTACGGTCACAGAAAAGAAAGTGTAAAACTACAACAGTTGGAATCCGCAACCTGCATAGACATCGCATGCCTAATCAAATGAATTCCTTAGACATCACATGCCTAACTATTATAAACCCCGCATTTTAGTCTCTTTATCGAAAACACTTTTCAATACCAAGTCGGGCAATTCAACAAGATTCCCGACATCCTGATCGAATACTCGTCGCAAACTTCAGTAGACGGCTGCACCCCTGATACCGTCGACGAAGTGCACCAAGGCGGAACACCGCTACCGCGAGCACCCGAACGGATGCTTTCGGCGACGGGGTTCTCCTACAGTCACTTGGTCGGGGCTATGGAGTGAGGCTGTCTATTAAGTTTACCCGGCGAGTATCCGCGTACGCTACGTGATTGCGACGGACTTTTGATCACATCAAAATTCCGTGGCAACCGATCAAGTGAGACTAAACTGCTATGTTTATAACATTCATTTAGTTATCTCATAACTTTTTGTGAATTCCAATTATTGTATCCCATTCCAGATAATTAGAAAATGTTAAACTTTCCGATTGAACATTCAAACACCCAAGTTTTCCCGATACAGATCAACACATGAAATAAGTCTAACAGCATTCAGTTCGTGCCTCAGTAGCAACGGTCCAGCCGTAGAAGGGTCAAGCCAACGCCTCACATGTGGCACGCCGTACTGCCCCAAACCCGAAGGTTCAAAGGGCAGTTCAAGACGGTCACATAATCGAGTTAAGGTTTGTTGTATTCTAGAGGGACCATCGCGTTACTTGCACTACTTAGAACGTCGTTAAACCACGGAAAAATCCAACACTTGGAAATTTCCCGACAGGGGAAAAGTTGGGTATTTATATCCGGTCGAACTTTTTAACATATTCTAAAATTTATCCGGAAGGCCACACAGACAAAATTTGATACCCCGATCGAAACACCGAATCCCCAAAACAATCCCAGATTATTCAACTCTTGAATAAATTTTAAAAATTCCCAGAAAACTCAGAAGAATTTATCAGGAATTACTGTGCAAAGATATAGGGCTGACGTCACCAGAGAGCCGCGGAACCGCCGCAGAAGCTAGGCTTCTGCCGCGGTTCCGCCGCACTAATTACTGTTCACCGAAATATTTTTGCATCGTAATTCTTATTTTTCCCTGCTGAATTTTTTAGTAATTTTTAATTTGGAAAAATCTCAGTTTTTGAAAAAAGGACAGAGAGCAAGTTTGGTTTGGGATTTCGGGTTCGTTCGGACTTCAAATTCCGTCTGGACTTCGCCTAAGGCTCTAGCTAGGCTCTGATACCACTGTAGGGTCCCTAGGCACACTAGTGAGGTCTCGCAAGGCATCGAACATGCCAATTTCAAAAATTATAGGTGCCGAGAGACCCGACTACGGATCGTTTGCTAGAAATCTAGGCGAAAAGCTAACTAGTTAACACTTAACTAAAAGTTTAACGGAAATACAACCTTTGTAGATCCGGTGCTCCACCTCCATAGCTCCGCAACGAAGTCCTCTCCGCTTTCCAAAAGGAATCCGGGCTCTAGCGTCGACTTCATCGGAGAATAAGCGAGCTAGGTCGTCGATGTCCATGCCGAAGATGATCTACGTCGAGGCATCGCTAGATCAAGCTCCACCTTCACCAAGCCTTGAAAACTTGTGAAGGAAACACACTCTACTACTTGGCAAGAGGTAGAGGATGAAGAAATAGAAAGTGGGTAAACTTTAGAATTGGATTTCTCACTCATATGCTCAATATGCCATTGATGAAGACAAGCTTCTTCATGAAGAAGAAGAAGAGCAAGAAGAAGATAAATATTATGATAAGTTATTTTAAATAGAAAAATAAAACAATACTTATTATAATCTTTACCTTAGTTAAGTGTAGAGAATTGACTAAGGTTGGGTTGATGGTTAGGGTTAAGGATGAGAACAAAAAAGTCATCAAGTCAAAGCTTCATGAAACTTCAACTAAAAACAAAAGTAGCCACCATTCATTTATCTTCCAATTTATTCAAAATGAATAAATAAATAAGATAAATGAATAAGTAAAACCCTAATCAACAACTTAACCTTGGTTTAATTCTTTATACATAACCAAAAGGCATGCATCATCAAACATGATACAAACATGTGCACAAAATCATATCGCATATGCAATGCGCACATCCGAGTGAGAATATCCATTTAAAGTGAACCGATACTAGTTAATGCAAAGTAATATATCAAATATATAATTATACATTAAATCATTAAATCAACACTTGATTTAACGATCCGGTCATATCGCATATAACCGACCAGTATCCTATGTATCGGCTTATCGAATCAACCTTTGATTCGATAACTAGGGTATATCGCATATAACCTAATCGATACATTCATCGCGAGAATGGAATACGGTATCACATACACGCATTATTCTCGGTCCCGCACATATCTCATATGCGCTCCTATTTCGTTTCGCTTGAGCCAGGAAACCTCTGTGTAGGACTCTAAAGACTCGTCAATACGCCGGCAGCAGGCGATGATCATATCAAACACCCACAAGCCGCAAGCGGTCTGCTAAACGTAACGGCCACCCGGGTATTGAGCGATCTGAAGATCGACGAGCAAACCCGCTCACACTCCAGTGAATCCGACCAGTAACACTACCGTACAGTCCGGTCTGATCGTCTGATATGTCGCATATCTCGCCTAGGGGTGGTAAACGTCAGACCCCAATAGCTCGATAAGTCGTGTTGATATGAGGTCTATAACAATTCGAGAAACTACTGGTAACACTTACCAGTAAATCTCAGCAACCCTGGCCAGGGATTTCCTGTTATAGCCAATCGAACACAGCGCAACATCTACCCCCTATACCGGGAGAGACGAATCCCCTCCTATCGCTCATTGCCTCCATGTGATTCGGGACTGTACCCAAAAACCACCGTTTTGCACGCCCTCTTGGACGTGGTAAGATGGAAATCAAAGCACAATGGGAACCACACAAGACTCTATGACGATCTCGGGTCAACAGACTACTCTGTACCAGTGTCACCAGAGAACTGCCATCTGACGTGAGGTATAATACCATCTGGGAGTTCTCGGCGAGTCCGTCCAGTGTACCCAGTCTCTACTGAGCACCCGTATATCTCCTCTGATGTCAAACACCAATGGATATGGGATCATCCATCGCCCATCTGTATGGGTCGAGAAGGTATACGCTAGTCTACTCTGGTATATCGATGCCCCGTCTCGATACACCCACGACTAGGGACTTTGAAGGATGTACTTACGGACTACCATGTCCCCACTAGTATGATCCGCATCATAGTCCAGGTAGTCAAGTACAGATCCTAAGGGCTTTACCAACATGTAACAGAGAGACAATCAGCATACACGTTAAGGTAAAGGGTAACCAGATAGCATACTATCATGTCGAGCAAGAAAGTCATCCCTATATATGTCCCAGCATCCACTACAATATACATCCTATGTACAGTAATGGCCTCTAGGGCATACATATAACTAACAAAACTAATGTCGGACCACCACGTCCCTAAACTGGAATATGGACCACCACGTCCCTAAACTGGAACACGGACCGCCACGTCCCTAAACTGGAATAATATAGCCTCCAAACGCTCTTTTGCCGGATCTAAACGATCCCGTTTAAGTTGATCTTAGCCCCAAATACGGCTAACGTATCCTTAAACATTTAAATGGACTATAAAACTCCAAATCGACTTTGGTTCAAGGGCACATCTCTGAACTCCTCTGACACCTATCGTTGTAATCCTTCAACGACGTCAGAGAGGTGATGAGTCCTGACGGCCATATAATAAATGGATCACCACGTTAAGTTGATCTTAGTCTCAAACAGGACTAACGTATCCTTAACGAACGTTTAAGTTGATCTTAGCCGCAACGCGACTAATGCATCCTTAAACTAAAAACACCAAACTCAAATCTAAGTAAATACGGATTTGGACTAATCTACGTCCTACGGGCGACGGCATTATTCAGTCTCCGTATACAATCCACGGGCAACCACAAACAAAACAAACACACACGAAACGAAGTGAAATTCTGGAGAAGGAAAAAGTTGCTACCGCGATGCGGTAGCGTAATTAACTGCAGGGGCTTGCGCCTGCAGGGAAGAGCGTCCCCACAATCAAAAACCCCTCAAGCGAGGGGGAATCTGACGAAGTCTGCTACATCGTCCGCATCCGTCTAAACCTCCAATACACGGTGCCATAAATCAACTTGGCATCTTCGGAGAGGTGGACGGATAAAACCAAATAGCATCTGCCCCGAATCTCAGCGTCAGGACATCGCAGTCCAGTGCGCCGCCTTTCGGAGGGGAACATATTCAGATGGCACCTTTTGAGGCTTTATATGGTAGGAAGTGTCGATCGTCAGTCTGTTAGACCGAGCTTAGTGAGAGTCTGGTTTTGGGACCCCAGCTAGTTCAGGAGACCACGGAGAAAATCCAGCTGATTCAGGACAGGATGAGAGCAGCCCAGTGCAGGCAGAAGTCTTATGCCGACCGTCGTCGTCGCAGACTTGAGTTCGCAGTTGGGGATCATGTATTCCTGAGGATTTCTCCGATGAAGGGCGTTATGCGATTTGGGAAGAGAGGGAAGCTCGGTCCCAGATTTATAGGTCCTTTCGAGATCCTGGAGCGAGTGGGTTCCGTTGCTTATCGTTTGGCGCTCCCGCTTAGTTTTCCGGATGTGCACCCCGTTTTCCATGTGTCGATGCTTCGTAGATACCTTCATGATCCTTCTCACATGATTCAGCACGAAACCGTTCAGCTTGAGCGAGATCTTTCGTTCACCGAGCAGCCGGTAGTTATTTTGGATCGGCAGGTGAAGAAACTTCGGTCAAGGGTCTTGCCATCTGTGAAGGTTCTATGGCGTAGCGCTACTAGTGAGGAGATCACTTGGGAGGCCGAGAGCGAGATGCGGAAGAAATTCCCTCATCTCTTTGAAGGTACGGTTAGTATGAAATTTTAATTCGGGGACCGAATTTCTATAAGGGGGTGTTTCCTGATTTAAAAATCAGGAAAACCCACGGAGGAGGCATCACGTGCTAGCACGTGACCGGCGGTCACGTGTTGACACGTGATGACTAAGCAGCGGCAAAGAACAAAGCGCAGAAGGAAGAGAAGCCCATTCCAGGAGGGTCACGTGCCTACACGTGACCAACGGACACGTGGCCACACGTGACCAGCTTCAAGAGCCTTATTTTTACGACAGAATTAAATTCTGAGAAAAATCTCTCAAGTCTTTCCAAAGTGGAAAAGAATTATTTGGAACCGTTGGACTAAAAATCTAAAGGTGATTAAATATCACCAATTTATGGAAAAATATCAGACTTGGAAAGATTTCCCCTTAAATCTAACCGAAATAACAAAGAGATATCGTTGGATTTAAAATCCAATGGTGAATAAAAAATCACCTAATAATCTAATGGCCCAGGTTAATGATAAATATAAATCAAATCTCTCAATGAACGAAATCTCTCAATGAGAGATTTACTTAGCAGATTGATTCTTTTCCTTCTCCTATAAATAGGAGCCAAGAAAAGAAGGAAGGGCTTTTTTTTTGGAGACCTTGGGACCTTTTCTTTTGATACACATAGAGAGAGATATAGAGCCTGAAGACTCTGAAAGAATTTGATTTTTTCTGCAAAAAGGAAAACCTTAGGTAAGAAAGGAAGAGGGAGGCTTCGAAGGAGAATTTAATTCTCAAAAGAGTTTAACTCTTATACATAAAAAGAAAAGAACTTAGTTCTTTCTCTGGTGGAGGATCTGCAAAGTGCACATCTCCCCATGAATTGAGAATTTAATTCTCATTGGGTTGAGATCCTGCTGTGCAGATCTAAAACACAGAGGAGGAACTGAGTTTAGAGAATTTAATTCTCACAAAATGATAGGAATTCAATTACTTTGAGATAAAGTTAGGGTTTAACCCTATATTATAGGAATTTAATTCCTTCAAAATGAACAGAACTAGAGTTTAACCCTAATTGAGAATATAATTCTCTCAAACTCACAGGAATTTAATTCCCTTAAGAAAAGAAATTAGGGTTTAACCCTATTAAGAGTATAATTCTTCAGAAGAAAACAAAAAATTTAAGTCCTCTAAAGTTTAGGGTTCAACCCTATGAACAGAACTCTAAAACATGCAGAGTCACGTGCTACCACGTGACCCCTGCAAAGGCCCACAGAATAGAGCTCTGAAGTAGACACCTCACGTGTTACCACGTCACTCCTGCGAAGATATATAAAAGAGAACTTTGAGGCAATGCTTCACGTGCCCCACGTGATCCCTGAAGCACATAAAGAAACAGCAAAATAAAAGAGAACTCTGGGGCGCCCTTACGTGTCACCACATGACCCCTAACGAGTATTCTAATAAACCAGAGTATGAGCCCCCATCACGTGCCCGCACGTGATGGCTTTCAGAACTGAAAGTGTTAAACACTTATCTGTAGAACAAAATAAAGAGAAGAAGGGCGCTCTCACGTGTTACTACGTGACCCCTCTCGCCTTAGTGTTTAACACTAAATTGACAGCTCTGTATCCAGTTTTTAACACTGATTCTCCTTAGTGTTTAACACTAATTTGGAAAACTCTATTTGCAGTGTTTAACACTGATTTGCTTAGTATTTAACACTAATTTGAAAACTCTTTTCCTAGTGTTCAACACTGATTATCTTTTAGTGTTTAACAATAACTTGTCAATCTTTTCCCAGTGTTCAACACTGTTGGCCTCTAGTGTTTAACATCAGATTTAGCCCAATCGGCTAAATTTCCAGAGGCAAAGCCTCTCCTTCAATGAATCAACAGAGGGCCAATATCCCAAATATAATTGGACTTAGCCCAAGATGGCCATAAGTCCTCAATTCAAATTCAACTGGGCCAATGGGCTCATAATATAATAATTGATCTTAGTTTCCAAATTGGACTATGGATCGCTTAATCTACCTTGGTTTAAGGGTACATCTCTTCACTCCTTTGATACTTGGCGTTGTAATTCCTCAGCGTAATCAAAGAGGTGGCGGGTCCCGATGACCACACATTGATACGGACTGTGGGGTCCTTAAACTCATAGACTATGAGGTCCTTAACCTTGACCGTAATGTCTTAAAACTAACATCGGACTGTGGAGTCCTTAAATCCACGGACTACGACGTCCTTAACCTTGACCGGAATGTCTTAAAACTAACAACGGACTATGACGTCCTTAACCTTGACCGTGATGTCTTAAAACTAATATCGGACTGTGGAGTCCTTAAATCCATGGACTACGACATCCTTAACCTTGACCGCAACGTCTTAAAACTAACATTGGACCGCAATGTTCCTAAACTACTTATTGACCACAATATCACTAAACTAAACAACAGGGCTCCCCTAATTGCTCTTTTGTTAGATCTAAACGATCCCGTTAAGTTGATCTCAGTCTAAAAACTAGACTGACGTATCCTGAACAAATGTTTAAGTCGATCTTAGTCTCAAACGAGACTAACGTATCCTTAAACCCAAACCCCCAAACCCAAATCTAAGATAATACGGATTTGGACTAGTCCACGCCCTACGGGTGACGACAAAACTCAGTCTCCGTATACAATCCACGGGCAACCAAATACAAAACAAACACACACGACACAAAGTTTCATTCTTGAGAAGGAGAAAGTTGTTACCGCAATGCGGTAGCGTAATTAACTGCAGGGGCTTGCGCCTGCAGGGAAGAGCGTCCCCACAATCAAAAACCCCTCAAGCGAGGGGGAATCTGATGAAGTCTGCTACATCGGACGCATCCGTTTAAACTTTCGATACATGGTGCCATAAATCAACTTGGCATCTTCGGAGAGGTAGACGAATAGCACCAATTAGTATCTGCTCCGAATTTCAGGCAAGTCGTCTATCGCACCGTCTTTCGGAGGGGAACAGATTCTGGCACGCCTGGTGGGACCTTTTCCTCTTTCCACTCCACACTTCGTGTGTCGTGATTCGCGAACCAATCGCGGTTCGCTAATGGTTGCCCTTGGGTTTCAAGGTACTAAGATTTGGCGTTTTGCTTATTGCAGAAAGCAAAGAATCAATGGCTTCCACTTGTGCGAAATGCTCCAACTGCAACTGCAACCGGCGCTCCGCCTCACCTGGAGGTGTAGCATATGGACCGCAAGCTGCTTCGCTGTTCACAATGCCCGTGGAACAGGTCACTCGAGACACCACAGGGTTGTTTTTCGGGACCATGCTCCCGCCAATGAGTTTCACCACTCCTGTGCTGACACTGGAAGTTCCCAAGAAGTCGGTCTTTTATCGGCTTACACCTACCGCGGCCTTTCTCAACGGGTCGCCCAACACCAGCGTCTCTGTCTTCTCCAGATTGGGCCAGAGCTCCTGTGGGCCCGCAATAGGGCCTGCAATCCCAGAGAAGGCTGCTCCTAAGAAAATAACCAATCCCGCTCCTGCTATCCAAAGGACATCGGTCTTTAACAGGCTGACACCAGCAGTGACCCCCTACCTACACAGGGGGCAAGACGAGGCTATCGCCATCACCGAGCCGATTCCATCAGCACGACACGCTCGACGTCGTTACTGGCGCTGAGTGAGGAAGGCTGGAGGCAACTCCCCTTCTGGGCTAACTCCTCCAGCCTCGACGACAGAAGTTAATGCTGCTGTTCCAACTGAGAACAGCTTTGAGATGCTAAAAAAGGTGCGTAGGAATTCTCCTACCGCGGTGCTAAAGAGGTCTCCCCCTTCGCTGAAAAAGGCTGTGGAAGTAAAGCCAGAACAGACCCAATCTCCTCAACAGCTGTCCTCCAAAATCTATAAAGTCTGGCGGCGGACCCGGGACTCGGTGATCGATCCAAATTTCTCCCGCCAGCACAAGAAGCTGAAAATCCAACAGGAAGTCAGTCATCATGCCAAGTCACGAAAAGCTGTCTGGGTGCCCACCTCAACGGCCCCCTCAACTTCCACTGCTCATAAAAAGAGGAGACCGGAGAAGATCCTCGGGCCTGCAACGAGAGCTAAAAGCACTGAGCCCAGACGCCCTAAGTCTGGGGGCATGATGGTCCATATTGTATACATGGCGTCGGGGAAGGAAGACAGCCCTGCGTCTACAGGTCATAGACCGCTTACACGGTCGGTGACCAAAGCTCAGGAGCAACAGCAGAAGCTCCAGGAAATGATGGTCACAATGGCCGCGCTTACTGGGCCAAAAGAAACCCCCGAAGTGTCCTCGGATCATCAACAAGAACAGGAAACCGACGTTGATTTCCTTCGGAGGATACTGGAAAAGAAAGATAAGGAGGCTGCGGAACAAGCGGCCAATATAAAGAAAATAGCCCACTTATTTCAAGACATGGTTGGGATGATGATTCAACAAGATCCTCCCGCTGAAAATCCCCCGACCGTCCTCGAAGATGATAGAGGAGAAACATCGAATCCACCACTGGCTCTTTCAACGGCCAAGGAGGAGACAATCTCCAAGGCTGACTTGGACGACTATATAACCCAGCAGATCCGGGTTCATCAGGCGACTGAGGCAGCTGGTCAGGTCATAAAAATAGGACAACCGTATCCAAGCTGGTATGACCAGATCAAATACCCGCCGGGTTATACAATACCGAAATTCCATGTGTATAAGGGGACTGGCAATCCCCACCAACATGTTGCCCAGTTCAGGGCCCTTTGCGGTAACACTGGCAGTGATGATAAACTGTTGCTTCGCCAGTTTGTGAGCAGCTTATCAGAAATAGCGTTCGAATGGTATTCGGAACTCCCGAACGATTCCGTCAAGACGTTCGCTAAAATGGAATTGCTATTAACTCAGCGATTCGCAAGCGCCAGCGAACGCACTCCGATAACGGCATTGATTAATGCCAGGGTGAAATCAGGCGAAACGTGGGTCCAGTACGCTATACGCTGGCGAAATTTGTGGTCAAAATGCGAACAACGCATTAAGGAAGCGCCCGCGGTGGGCATGTTCGTGGGAACCCTAGACCCTCATGCAACTATCTCCCAGTTCATGATGTTCTTTAAGCCAACCACGTTCCAGGCTTTAATCGACAAGTTGGCCTAGATGGACCAGATGGGTCATAGACCGTCTCCCCCGAAGCCAGAACCTCGGAATGACAAGGGTAAAGGGAAGGCAACCTTCGTCGCGAACGCTCAGCAGCAACCCAGTGCCCCAAAGCTGGCGGATTAACTAGAAGAAAGACGGCGGTATTATAATGAGAAAATGAAGCGCCCCTACTCGTTCCCACGGGACAAGATGACACGGTTATTCGAGCTGGCCGTACGCAACAGGCTTATCAACTTTCCAAACCCAAGGCGACCGCCACAACTCACTGAGGTGAATAACCCCAATTATTGCCTTTACCATCAAACGATAAGCTATCCGATTGAGAACTGCTTCGTCTTCAAAGGATGGATTGAAGATCAATACCTCCAGGGAAAGTTTGCGCTGTCCGAAAAGTGGAAGGTAAGCCCGCCACAGCCGCATACTCCTAAGAAGACGGACGCACCGGGGGCAACTTGTTCCTTTATTGAAGAAGCTCCATGGGAAATCGTGCTTTCAGCAAAAACCAAAAGGATGCTGAGTGATCTTCGTACATGCCCGGCGGTCGAATGGAAGAATCCGCTTGAACCTCAAATTATCGAAGGGATGCTGAAGCCGCGTCCAACTACAAAGATCGGCGGTGATGGCCTAAGTACTCACACCCAACCGTCAAAATCTTCGAAGAAAAAGAAGAAGAAATCCAAAAAGCCAGTGAAGTCTGGAGACAAGCGCATGGACTTGCAGAAGCAGATTGACGCGCTGGAAGAGTACAATCAAAAGGCGCGGACTCCCATCATGCTCCAAGAATTCCTCAACCATGTCTTTCGGGAGGAAGATAATGGAGAAAGCTCGTCGGATGAATCCGAGGGGTATGTGGCGAGTTGTTATGTGATCTCCCACTCGATTACGGACGATGGAAAAACTCCTGGCACTGAGAAACTGGGGGCACACCCTGAGCCAGAACTTGTGTGGCCAACAGACGAAATGATTGACGCCTTCCTAGACGAGATTCGTTTGAAAAGTAAAGCCGACCAAGAGCGTAAGATGGCCGCATCAGAAGGGGCCAAACGCAAGCGATTAAACGAAAGAGTCGAAGCACTCCCGCCAGATCAAAAGACATCCGATGGGGATAAAAACATATTCAAGACGAGGAAAAGGTTTGCCAAAGCCATGTCAATGGGAATGAAGCTACCACCATCGGAAGAAAACACGCTCAATGGGGGCGGAGAGGCACCCTAATTATTGCTCATATCATCGGAAGATTTCACACCCTACGGAATAGTGTGACGCTTTTAAGATATGGTGGCAAGGATATGTTGCTCATCGGCAACATTTTAAGCGCATGAAACACAGAACTCGTCGAGAGCAGGGAAGAACTACCGACGGGCACAAAAGAACCACCGGCAACTGTCGCACGGTTAACGCCGGAGGATCACAGGTTCTCACCTTTGGGAGCGACTCTGATGAGGAAATGGTTCTGGGCCCTCTCTTTAAGGAGTCCACCTCGGGAAAAGAGGAAGAACCAGAAGCCTGTGAAAACATTCAGCTGCGCAGTCGCACGCTTCCGGAAAAGAATCTCGGACCCGCAACAAGAAAAGATAAGGGAAAGGAAAAGGTCGCTGAGGATATCACCTTAGATGACCAAGTTATGAAAGAGCTGACTGCCAATGACCCACCTAAGAAGAGTAGGGTGGACTACAACATCCTAGCGCACCTGAGGAAGCTACCCTCGCAGCTCAGCATTCTCGACGCGCTCCTGTTATCAAAGGAAGCGAGAGATTCATTAATCAAGGCGCTACAAGAGCCCGAACAATTCCAAGCCTTCCTCGCCGAAGAAAGGATGAAGGATGAACTGGAAGAAGTGCACACGGCCGATATCACTTTCGGTGACGAAGACCTGCTCCTTGGGAAGTGCGACCACAACTGTCCCCTATACGTCTCTGGATATTGCCACGATATAAAGATAGGCAAAATCTTGGTTGATAATGGATCCTCCGTCAATCTCCTTAATGTTTGGGTGTTGAAGGAAATCTGCATGAGCGTGCAGCACCTCGCTCGTGACAAAATTACCATCTCTGGTTTCGACTCCCAGTCATCACGGACCCTCGGGTCTGTAATACTAACATTGCGCTTCAGACTGCTCATCACGGACATTAAGTTTCATGTCATTGGTGCCAAGACCTGCTACAACGCCTTGCTTGGTCGTCCTTGGTTACACGAGTACAACATCATCCCTTCTACACAGCATCAGTGTATGAAGTACTTCAAGGATGGTATTGAGTATACCGTAACAGGTGAGCTGAACCCATTCTCCGTGAACGAAGTCCTCAAGTACGAAGATGCAAAGTACTTTTTGCCAGACTTCGAGGATACAGAAAAGTATCGCAAACCGGAAAACAAAGCCGCCGCCATCATCCCTGTTTTCGGGAGCGATACCGAAGAAGAAGAAGAGATAGTTTACGCTGGGCCGTCTCGACGCAACAACTCGGGACCGTCCACCCCCATATTGATCTTCGGAAGTGACTTGGAAGATGAGGTTAATGCCGTGTTCTCTAGTCGGCCGTCAATACAAGCATCCCCTGGCAATGATCAGAGTTTGCAAATCACCATGGTGCCACGGGAACATTACAAAGACCTGGACGCACTTGAAGCTCATAACGTGCAAGAGCTGCGGACGTTTTACGTCCCTCCCAAGCGAAAAGGCGAAAAGGCGATCCTATTCTATCGATCCTCGAAAACAAGAGTGAAGAAAGAGATCTGGCATGGCGCGCATTCTACACTTGACAAGCTTCAACCCATCCGTTTGCCCAGATATTACACAAACGGATTGAAAAGGCTATTGAAGCGCCAAGGGGTACTCTTAAAATAGACTACTCGACAAGCTCGATTCTATAACAGGATTTGGGATGTCCTTGGGCTCAGCGCAAATTGCCCAACGGAAGAATGGAAATGCTTGGGCTTGGATACGTGAGAGCCGGGAAACGGGAACGAGTCCACAGTAGCTACGCCATATATAACTTCGATGAAGGAGAGGACGCCCTGTCAGGAAATGCCAACCCCTCATCAAAACTAGATCCCGCGATCGAAGTGCCGAGTCCGTCGTTTGAAGAACGAATGGACAAGCTTATCAGGAAAGCGGGTCAAAAAGCTCGGGATGACCATAATCGCGAAATGGCCATCTACGAGAAAGCCTGGACGCAACATCTGTTTCAACAGGCTGCAAAAGACGAAGATGCTCCTCCCTGTCGACCCATTGCGCAAAAGGCCCGACGCAGAGGTAGAAGTAAGTCAAAAAGCGGGAAAAGGAGTCGACAGCAACGATGCAGGATTAAGGAGCCATGTGATCGGGTATTGCGCGATCCGAATTTATCCCTCATGAAGAAGATGAGTCGAGCGTTCTCCTTCCCTCAACACAAGACGAAGAAGATACTCGATCTCGCTATGAAACATCGAATGACTACACTTCCGGAGTCTAAACATCCTGGGCAGACTAACGAAGTTTCTCATCTGGACTATTGCTCTTATCACCGAGCCATAGGACACCCGATCGAAGACTGTTTCACCTTCAAAAATTGGGTCGAAGGCCAATACCAGCGGGGCAGGTTTGCTCTATCCAGCAGCTGGAGGGTAACGCCGCCACAAAAGCACGAACCCAAAGCCACAAGAGCAAAATCAGATCCACCTCGGTCTTGGAAGCGAGCTCGTACTTGTCATATGATAACGATATCAAAAAAAGGGCCCGAGAATATGGACGACCTCCCTTGGTGCTTCGAAAACAATGACAATGAAGTAATCTCAGAATTTCCACCAGCTCCGAAAGAACTAGAAGATGGCATACATACTACTGCAGATAACCTCAAGAAGATTGAGTTGGGGTCGGCAGATGATCCACGACCGACATTCGTCAGTGAGCTACTATCTGAAGAAAGGGTGGCTGCGTTAAAGAACGTGCTTCTGTAAGTCGATGTAGTACACCCCAGTTCTTGTGGGGAGGCGGAATTTTCAAAAACGATCAAGTTTAAAGAACGAACATCGACTAACCGCTTAAATCGAAGCTAAACTATAAATAACCGTACACAAAGAGTTTCTTATCTATGTGTTTAAGGATTATACCTAATGAATACTAGTCCTTCGTCTTTACGATCTCCTCGTTCTCCTCGGCCTTCTCTAGGTAGTAGACGATCCACCCGAGAGCAAAACTCCAAACTAAACCTCTAACTTGAGGTAACTAATCTACTTTGATTGCTAATCAAAGAAGAGAGGATGATATAGAGTGAAGGTAATGGATGTTTAAGTCTAACTAAGCCTTTGATCTCAACACATGAGGATTAAGGATTAGTCTCTTGAAGATGAGAGCTTGAGGAGAGAGAATGTGAGATAATTTTATGAGATGAGAGAGAGTGTATCATAATATATTATGAAGCATTCTTATTTTAGAATAATGAATAAAAGAAATGAATAAGCATGCTTCATAAATGAAAAGAGGTGATTCACTAACATGAGTCATTAAGCATTTATGGTGCATTAATGACCATGATGAATCACCCTCATGACTCACTAATCTTATCCAAAGCTTATGTCACCTTAACCTCCTTAGTCACATCTTCTAGAAGCTTCTCGTACAATTACGAGAACGCCCCTCCAATCCGCAAAAATACGGAAAAACTTTAGACTGTAAAAATCCAATAACCGGATACCAGTAACTGGCTTAAACCAAAGTCGACTGGTAAAAACTGTCCGAAAGTCGTACGTGCGTAAACGCACGTATGCGTCCGAACCCTTTGTCGCAAAACCATGCGACCTCTATATCGTTTCGCCTGGAGTAGGAAACTCTCTGTGTGGGACTCTAGAGACTCGACTACTACGCTGGCAGTGGGTTTAACCACAGACCGCAAGCGGCACTAGCTGTACGTAACGGTCCCCAGGTAGTTGTCGATAAGAAGGCCGATGAGGAAACCCATCCGAACTCCTACTGAGTCTGATGTGACAATCTCCATACAGTCCGGTCCGTTCGTCCAAGACTATCGCATATCGGGCCTAGGGGGGCGGCAAGCGTCAGTCCCCTAATAGCGGTATAAGTCGTGTCGGAGTGAAGCCCATTACACCCTGAGAAACTACTGGAACCTACCAGTAAATCTCGCTTGCCCTGGCCAGGGACTTTGCATAATGGCTCTCTGACACAGCACGATATCTACTCCCAATACCGGGAGGGACGAATCCTGTCTAACCGCCACTGCCTCCAAGTGCTCGGGACTGCACCCAACTGCTACCTGTTTGCACGACTCCTTTGAGCCGTGGTAGGGTAGCAATCTAAGAACAGTGGGACACACTCGAGGCGAAGTAGCAGTGTCAAGTCTGCGGACTACGCTGTACTCATGTCACCTGGGAACTGCTCACTGACGACTGGTATCAAACTAACCAACAGTTCCCCGTGAGTCCTGTCCGGTGTACCCGTAACCTAACGAGCACCTGTATACTATCTCCAGTACGACGTACTGACGGCTGTGGGACAGACCATCTCCCCAACTGGGATGAGAAGCGTACACACCAGTCTACTCCGGAGTATCGATGCTCTGTCTCGATAATCCAACGACCAGGGACCTGAATAAGGATGTGCTTGTAGACTACCCAGCCCCCACTAGTGTGACTGCCATCACAACGCTGGTAGACAAGCAAGATCCTAAGAGCTCTATCAATACGTACACTAACATATTAAGATAGAAAAACCAAGTAGCATACTACCATGTTTAGAAAGACTGTTATATACATGTGAATATCCCAAGCTTCCATTAAGTAATATACAAGCTAGTATGATACAGTAATGGCCTTCTAGGGCATAAACACTAACAATCTCCCACTTGCACTAGGGCCATGTACTGGCATATCGTAGACCAATGATCTCGAGCAGCCTCTCGAACTGAATCTGAGGAAGGGCCTTCGTGAATGGATCAGCAATGTTCTCTTCTGAAGAAACTCTCCGAACCTCGATCTCCTGACGATCAATGATCTCCCTGATCAGGTGATACCGCCTCAAGATGTGTCTGGACTTCTGATGGGACCTTGGTTCCTTCGCTAAAGCTATAGCTCCGTTGTTGTCGCAATACAGAGGTATTGGATCAACTATGGTAGGAACAACCTGAAGTTCTGTTAGGAACTTCTTCATCCAGACTGCTTCTTTTGCGGCATCGCAAGCAGCTATATACTCCGCTTCCATCGTCGAGTCAGCAACGGTGTCCTGCTTGGAGCTCTTCCAGCACACCGCCCCTCCATTGAGGGTAAAGACATAACCCGACATGGACTTGGAATCGTCCTTATCACTCTGGAAGCCGGAATCAGCAAAGGCCTCCAACCTGAGGTCTTTTCCGCCGTAAACCAAGAACATCTCCTTAGTCCTCCTCAGGTACTTGAGAATGTTCTTTACTGCTATCCAGTGTTTCTCCCCTGGGTCTGACTGATACCGGCTTACCACGCTCAGTGCGTAAGCTACATCTGGTCTGGTACACAACATCGCATACATTATAGAGCCTACCGCAGAAGCGTAGGGTATAATAGACATGCGTTCCCTTTCCAAATCAGTCTTGGGAGACATCTCTTTGGAGAGGGTGATTCCGTGACAAGCCGGTAGATTACCGCGCTTAGAATCTTCCATACTGAATCTTTTCAGTACAGTGTCGATATACCTGGACTGGGAAAGTCCCAACATCCTCTTGGATCTATCACGATAGATCCGGATCCCCAGAATGTAAGAGGCATCACCCAGGTCTTTCATGGAGAATCTGTGTGACAAGAATCCTTTGACAGATTGTAGCATAGGAATGTCATTTCCTATCAATAGAATGTCATCCACGTACAAGACGAGGAATACGACACTTCTGGCCACAACTTTACTATATATGCACGGTTCATCTGGATTTTTGATAAAGTCATATTCTTTGACTGTCTCATCAAAACAGATGTTCCAACTCCGCGATGCCTGCTTTAGTCCATAAATGGACTTAAGCAGCTTGCATACTTTCCCGCTGCTCCCACTCTGATTGAAACCCTCTGGCTGATCCATATAGACGCTCTCTTCTAAATTTCCATTCAGAAAAGCCGTCTTTACGTCCATCTGCCAGATTTCATAATCATGGAAGGCAGCAATAGCAAGAAGGACCCGAATGGATTTGAGCATAGCCACTGGAGAAAAAGTTTCGTCATAGTCCAAACCAGGTCTTTGACGAAAACCCTTTGCAACAAGTCTAGCCTTATAGGTTTCCACCTGTCCATCTACACCAATCTTTTTCTTGAAGATCCATTTGCATCCTATGGGTTTTACCCCATCTGGAGCAAAGTCCAAAGTCCATACTTTGTTGGTGTACATGGACTCCATTTCGGTCCGCATTGCATCTAGCCATCGTACCGAGTCGCCGCTCTGGATGGCCTGCCGGAAGTCAGTAGGTTCATCATCATCTATGATGCAATCCTCTCTATCCCCATCTATGAGAAAACCGTAGTATCTCTCAGGCGGATGAGACGGCCTACTACTCCTGCGGAGGGGTGCGGGAATGTTCTGTTCTTCTTGAACCTCTGGTTCTACCAAACTTTCAGTGGCAGTTTGTGGTTCTGGAATTTCTTCCAGTTCTACTTCGCTCCCACTTATTTCTTTTTCTAAAAACTGATTTTCCAGAAAATGGGCATTACGAGAAATAAAAACCTTTTGTTCCTCTGCGTAATAGAAATAATATCCCTTGGAGTTCTTTGGATATCCCACAAACATACATTTTACTGATCGTGCCTCGAGCTTGTCCACATGCTGCTTTTTAACAAAATCTGGACATCCCCAAATCTTCATATGCTGAAGATGGGGTTTCTTCCCAGTCCACATCTGATATGGAGTGGTAGGCACAGTCTTGGTAGGAGCCCTGTTCAGAAGATATGCCGCTGACTCTAGCGCATAACCCCAGAAAGATCGCGGTAACTCAGCATTACTCATCATGGATCGTACCATATCCAATAGGGTTCGATTCCGTCTCTCCGATACACCGTTATGCTGTGGTGTGTATGGAGGAGTAAGCTGAGAGAGAATTCCTTTCTCTTTTAGGTAACCTAGGAACACGGCACTTAAGTATTCTCCACCTCGATCAGATCTTAGTGTCTTAATACTTTTGCCGGTTTGGTTTTCTACTTCATTCTTATACTCTTGGAATTTCTCAAAAGCCTCGGATTTATGTTTCATAAGATAAATGAATCCGTATCTTGAGTAATCATCCGTGAAAGTAATGAAGTAGGAATAACCACCTCTCGCATGTGTAGACATTGGACCGCATACATCACTGTGTATGAGTCCTAAGAGCTCGCTCGCTCTTACTCCTTGTCCAGTAAATGGAGTCTTTGTCATCTTTCCTTTGAGACAGGATTGACAAGTGTCATAAGATTGATATTCGAACGTGTCCAAATATCCTTCTCTATGCAACTTAGTCAACCTTCTCTCATTGATGTGACCCAGTCTACAATGCCATAAGAAAGCTTTATTTAAATCTGGAGACTTTCTTTTTAGTGTGTTCTGGACATTGAAAATTTGGAGTTGGTTTAGAACATATATGCCGTTATTTAGAGTACCGGACCCAATCAAACCATGATTAAGGTGGATGTTAACAACATCTCTTACAAACGTGAAATCATAACCTTTATTTGATAACAAGGAAACTGATATGATATTACACGTTAAGCTTGGTACAAAATAACAGTTATGCAAAACCAAAATATGTCCACTTGTCAATCCTAGGTGATAATCCCCGACGGACGCAGCTCCCACGCTAGCTCCGTTAGCAACCCTGAGGATCATATCACCTTCCTTCAGCACTCTACGGTTTCTCAGTGCCTGCAATGAATTGCAAATATGAGATCCTGATCCGGTATCCAATACCCAGGAAGTAGAGTTGATTGACAGACAATTCTCAATTACAAACACACCTGAAGTCGAAGCCACAGCTTGCTTCGGTTCCTGGTTCTTGGCGTTCCACGCCTTGCAATCCTTCTTCCAGTGCCCTTTCCTGTGACAATGGAAGCACTCATCCTGGCCAACTATCGGTACTGCAGTCTTTTTCTTTCCCTTCCCTCTCACCTTACTAACACCTCCTCTAGGTTTGGGTGCGGCCTTCTTCTTCCTTCCTTTGGCCCTAGCCTTGGACCCGGAAGAAGATGTACCGCCAACAAACATAGCGGGTGTTTCCCTTGCCTTCTGCAAGGTGCCCTCTGCACTCCTTAACATGTTCAGGAGTTCCGCAAGTTCAACTTCTTTTCCTTGAAGATTGAAGTTGAGGATAAACTGGGCGTAGGTGGGAGGAAGGGACTGGAGAATAAGGTCTGTATAGAGCTCATTATCCAAAGTCGTCCCAAGGTCTGCGAGCTCCTCAATATAGCCGATCATCTGTAGGACATGTTCACCTACCGATGACCCGACAGCCAACCTCGCTCGAAATAATTTCTTAGAGGTCTCGTATCTTGCTATACGAGATTGCTCTCCATAAAGTTCCTTTGTATGGAGAAATATGCCATCTAGGGACATATCCTCGTGCCTCCTCTGATGTTCATTGTTCATCGAGGCAAGCACGATGCACTTAGCTCTCGCGCAATCTAAATCCCAGGTTTTGCGGATTTCCTTATCCGCATTGCTGGATTTGGGACCAAGGACAGCAGGTGCCGTAGCGGTGAGGACGTACCCCAGTTTGTCATAGGTCAAAGCCATTTTGACATTCCGCAGCCAATCTTTATAGTTTGGCCCCGTCAGTATATTCTTTTCTAAAAGTAACTTAAGTCCAGTCATTTTCAGGGTCGCTGCAATTAGGAGAGAGAGAAGAAAACACTTTAGCATGATGCTCTTGCAAGTTTAGAGTGGTTTTTAGTTTATCTAAACTGGATGGCTCCCACTGTTTCTCGAATCCTTCCTCAAACCATAAAAGAAGAATTAGCCAGGACTATTCTCACCGTACAATACTTGCTTAACCGTTCAGCCAGGCCAGTGTCGATACTTCGAGGGAGGTTTTCCAACGCTTTCGCGAAGTTCCTTAATTAAATAACCTCTTTTCTCTGGGGGCGTAACCCCGCTGACACCTTTCTGGACACCTACTAGGTTTATAGCATTGATCGTTAAGTGACGAATATCCTGATAAGTAGCATATACTCACAGTAGGATCGGGATCCAAATATCATCGTATGATAATGTTGAAGGAATCCTACCAACATTCATCAAACTCCAAATGGTATGCATCTCTTTGCAAATTTCAGTTTCTTTAGAAATTCCCGATATAAGTTTTTGCCCCATGCTCTTATGACCTTGGCTTTGGTCAAAATGTCATAAGTCACATGTCAAGTTCTACCCGTCATTATCTTGTCAATTTGAACCCATCCGTATATACCCCTGACTTTGGTCAAATGGTAATACGACTGTCCCAAACCAACTCATCTATCTTATGCAACAAATGAAAACCCAGCAGCTACCAAACACTATGCCTTGACTTTGGCCAAAATGCATAGCTTGAATACTACTGAATGTCCAAATGAAATGACGGAGGGCTACGAATGGTTTTGGCGAAACCATGAACGTAGTGAACTTGATATAATCGAAGGAACCTGATAGCTTTTAAAAGGAGTGGTTAAAGCTCCGCATTTTAAAAAATCTGTTTTAAAATAACCGAGTGGTTTCTTTTAAATTGTTCCAACGATTTAAACTTTGGTTTGTTTTACTTTGCATTATAGATAATGCGTCCCATCATTAACCTATCATAGCAGAAAACAACGAAAATACAACGTCCTCTTATGCCATCCGCATTCGCCACTGGGTCCCGTCATCACCCGTTAGGTTACTTAACTAACGACAGAGCGGGGGCTGGGCTAGCGCGGGTGTAAAACATAAGTGACGTCTAAATAGCTACAATACATATAGATATTTTACATTCGTCTGACGCAATGATATTCATTCCAGAACACAGATAAACAATATTGGATTTGCAAGCAATCTGTATTTCTTTTGAGCCTGCAAGAAAAGACAGATTACACAGTTGTGATGAATAGCCGTTACCCCACCCTCGACCCCTACGGGTACGGCAAACTACCCGCCCGGCAGTTTGTGTACCCCACCTTGGGTCAGTCCTAGGAGCAAAAACAGTAAAATGAAATAATACAACGGTGGCTACAACCGCAACCTGGAAGTGCCCCGCAAAAATAATATTACAACAAATTACATTTACAACAAATGAATTAAACAATAACCCATTGCAAACCCCGGCTATACACCACAACAGTCCAATACAGTTTATATGCACAAACAGATATAACCATTACAGAAATGTGCAACCCCCTGCCAACCGACATACTAGCAGTTAGGGGAGGTTTACGAACACATTAAACAATCACAGATATAATCCAATATGCAAATACTGTACAATTTCGATCGATTAAACAACATCAATATTGCTCCAAAATCTGCTCTGTTAAACAGTAACCTGAGCAAATATTAAATATTCCAGAGAACCCCAAATACCAGAGAGGACCCACACAAGAAATACGAGTCCATGACTCGGCAACTCGGCCGCGGAAGCGCGGCGGATCGGTGCGATCCGCCGCCCTTCCGCGGCGCTTTAGCCGATTCATGGGCTCTAATTTCTTGGGTGTTCTTCTGGACCCTTTACAAGCTTTCTGAGATCACCTGAACAATTTTAGGACATCATTTTAAATTCGACAGAAACTTGTAACTTTTAGGGTTTTCCGGCTTCGTTTTTCCGTTCGAAATTCGTACAAATTTGCAATCAAGTTATTTAGTGTTTAGCGAGGCTCTGATACCACTGTAAGTCGATGTAGTACACCCCAGTTCTTGTGGGGAGGCGGAATTTTCAAAAACGATCAAGTTTAAAGAACGAACATCGACTAACCGCTTAAATCGAAGCTAAACTATAAATAACCGTACACAAAGAGTTTCTTATCTATGTGTTTAAGGATTATACCGAATGAATACTAGTCCTTCGTCTTTACGATCTCCTCGTTCTCCTCGGCCTTCTCTAGGTAGTAGACGATCCACCCGAGAGCAAAACTCCAAACTAAACCTCTAACTTGAGGTAACTAATCTACTTTGATTGCTAATCAAAGAAGAGAGGATGATATAGAGTGAAGGTAATGGATGTTTAAGTCTAACTAAACCTTTGATCTCAACACATGAGGATTAAGGATTAGTCTCTTGAAGATGAGAGCTTGAGGAGAGAGAATGTGAGATAATTTTATGAGATGAGAGAGAGTGTATCATAATATATTATGAAGCATTCTTATTTTAGAATAATGAATAAAAGAAATGAATAAGCATGCTTCATAAATGAAAAGAGGTGATTCACTAACATGAGTCATTAAGCATTTATGGTGCATTAATGACCATGATGAATCACCCTCATGACTCACTAATCTTATCCAAAGCTTATGTCACCTTAACCTCCTTAGTCACATCTTCTAGAAGCTTCTCGTACAATTACGAGAACGCCCCTCCAATCCGCAAAAATACGGAAAAACTTTAGACTGTAAAAATCCAATAACCGGATACCAGTAACTGGCTTAAACCAAAGCCGACTGGTAAAAACTGTCCGAAAGTCGTACGTGCGTAAACGCACGTATGCGTCCGAACCCTTTGTCGCAAAACCATGCGACCTCTATATCGTTTCGCCTGGAGTAGGAAACTCTCTGTGTGGGACTCTAGAGACTCGACTACTACGCTGGCAGTGGGTTTAACCACAGACCGCAAGCGGCACTAGCTGTACGTAACGGTCCCCAGGTAGTTGTCGATAAGAAGGCCGATGAGGAAACCCATCCGAACTCCTACTGAGTCTGATGTGACAATCTCCATACAGTCCGGTCCGTTCGTCCAAGACTATCGCATATCGGGCCTAGGGGGGCGGCAAGCGTCAGTCCCCTAATAGCGGTATAAGTCGTGTCGGAGTGAAGCCCATTACACCCTGAGAAACTACTGGAACCTACCAGTAAATCTCGCTTGCCCTGGCCAGGGACTTTGCATAATGGCTCTCTGACACAGCACGATATCTACTCCCAATACCGGGAGGGACGAATCCTGTCTAACCGCCACTGCCTCCAAGTGCTCGGGACTGCACCCAACTGCTACCTGTTTGCACGACTCCTTTGAGCCGTGGTAGGGTAGCAATCTAAGAACAGTGGGACACACTCGAGGCGAAGTAGCAGTGTCAAGTCTGCGGACTACGCTGTACTCATGTCACCTGGGAACTGCTCACTGACGACTGGTATCAAACCAACCAACAGTTCCCCGTGAGTCCTGTCCGGTGTACCCGTAACCTAACGAGCACCTGTATACTATCTCCAGTACGACGTACTGACGGCTGTGGGACAGACCATCTCCCCAACTGGGATGAGAAGCGTACACACCAGTCTACTCCGGAGTATCGATGCTCTGTCTCGATAATCCAACGACCAGGGACCTGAATAAGGATGTGCTTGTAGACTACCCAGCCCCCACTAGTGTGACTGCCATCACAACGCTGGTAGACAAGCAAGATCCTAAGAGCTCTATCAATACGTACACTAACATATTAAGATAGAAAAACCAAGTAGCATACTACCATGTTTAGCAAGACTGTTATATACATGTGAATATCCCAAGCTTCCATTAAGTAATATACAAGCTAGTATGATACAGTAATGGCCTTCTAGGGCATAAACACTAACAGCTTCTACAGCATAGTGATTGCTTCACGTGGAACTATTCCGAAATGCCGGGATTAGATTCAGAAATTGCTGTGCACAGATTGGCGATATCTCCGGACGTCAAGCCGGTCAAACAGGCACCGAGAAGGATGTTGCTCGAGCTTGAGATGAGCATCAACGCCGAAGTCAAGAAGCTGATCGATTCTGGGTTTATCCAGGAGGTACAGTATCCTGACTGGGTCGCCAACATCGTCCCGGTAATGAAGAAAAATGGGACAGTCCGCATATGTGTGGACTTCCGAAATCTCAATAAAGCCTGCCCGAAGGATGATTTCCCGGTGCCGGTCATCGAACTGATGATAGACAATACGTCCACTCATGAGGTTTTCTCCTTTATGGATGGCTCATCAGGGTATAATCAGATAAAGATGCATCCCGAAGACCAGAAGCACACCGCTTTACGGACTCCTTTGGGTATATTCTGCTACAAAGTTATGCCTTTCGGTTTAAAGAATGCCGGTGCCACCTATCAGAGGGCCATGACAAAGATCTTCGATGATCTCATACATGAAATCGTCGAATGCTATATCGACGACCTTGTAGTGAAGAGCATGTCGTACGAAGAGCATTTAGAGCATCTGAAGACCGTATTTCAGCGCCTTCGGCAATACAATTTGAAGATGAACCCCCTTAAATGCGCATTCGAAGTTTCCTCGGGTAAATTCCTGGGATTCATCATCCGACACCGAGGTATCGAGATAGATCCGTCGAAGATCAAGGCGATCATGGAAATGCCACCGCCAAGGACTCTCAAACAATTGCGGTCTCTCCAGGGAAAGCTCGCATACATCCGGCGATTTATCGCCAACCTGTCAGGCAAGTACCGTCCTTACAGCCACCTGATGAAGAAGGGAACCCCGTTCGTCTAGGACCAAAAATGCCAAAGCGCACTAGACGAGATCAAGCAATACCTGCATAACCCGCTAGTGTTGGCTGCTCCGGTCAAGGGAAAGCTCCTCATTCTTTATACAACCGCCCTTGAAGGTTCCTTAGGCGCATTATGGGCGCAAGAGAACGGTCGAGGGAAAGAAAGAGCACTCTACTACTTAAGTCGAGTTCTACTGGGGGCAGAAGGCAACTACTCCCCCATTGAAAAACACTGCCTGACGTTGATCTTCGCGATAACGAAACTCCGGCACTACGCGTTGGCGCATGAAGTTCGTCTCACTTCGAAGGTGGACCCCCTTAAGTATTTAATGTCAAAGGCCATATTGACAGGGAGACTCGCTAAATGGGCCCTGCTCTTGATGGAATTCTCGATAACCTATCAACCTCTCAAAACGGTAAAAGGCCAAGCCATTGCCGACTTCCTTGCTGAGCACCCAGTACCTGCCGATTCTCCTCTGAATTGTGATCTATCAGACGAACATGCGTTTGACGCGATCGACAGTGGTGATACCCGATGGGAGCTTTATTTCGATGGAGCATCTTCCGGGAAGAAGCGCAAACAAAGTACCCCTATAATCAAATCGGGGGTAGGACTCATCTTTGTAACTCCATAAGGAGGGATAATGCGCTTTGCTTTCTCCTTGACAGAGCCGAGGACGAACAACGAGGCTGAATACGAAGCTTTGATAGCAGGCCTCGAGATCGCCATCGACATGGGAATTGAAAACCTCCTTATATACGGAGATTCCCAGCTGGTCATCAATGAAGTAAACGGCGATTACCAAACATGCAAGCCAGAGCTGGTAAAGTATGGCGAGAGAGTACAGCGACTACTGACTCAAATCCCCTCCTATACCTTGGAAAGCATACCGCGTGCCGAAATAAGCAAAGCGGATGCATTATCCAAGCTCGCCAAAGATCTGGCTGATAAGAACCTCGATGACGTCAGGATCATGGTACAAAGCCGTCGAGTACTTGCCCCTGCAGAAATATCTCCGGAATCACCCGAAGAAAGGGGAGCAATTGAGCAGACGGCCCTGCAAATAAATGACCAAGAGAAGGTTGGAGATTGGAGAGAAGTCTTCATAGACTACTTCAAATCCCGTCGAACGCCTGAAGATGCGTTCTCAAGACATCAGCTCATGAAACGAGCCCTATCTTTCGCCTTCGTCAATGATACTCTGTATAAGAGGTCATTTGATTCTTTGTGGTTGAGATGCCTGGGACCTGACGAAGCGAAAAGAGTTGTTCAGGAAGTTCACGATGGAATCTGCGGTTCTCACCAAGCAGGCCCGAAGATGAAGCTAAAGATCAAACAAATGGGTTATTATTGGCCCACAATGATCCAAGACTGCCTCGAGTATGCGAAGCAATGCCACTCATGCCAAATCCATGGGGACTTCATCCACCAGCATCCAAATCCATTACATCCAACGGTGGCTGGCTGGCCGTTCGAAATGTGGGGAACTGACATAGTCGGCCCCATCGAACCAGCATCGTCCAGGGGACATCGTTTCATCCTGGCGACAACTGATTACTTCTCCAAATGGGCGGAAGCAGTACCGCTGAGAGAAGTGAAGACGGAGAATATCCTCCATTTTTTCAAGACGCACGTCATTTATCGGTTCGGAACGCTGAGACGGATCATCTCCGATAACGGGCCGGCTTACAGAAGCCACAAGATCAGTCGCTTCGCGCAGCAGCATAATATAGACTGGAGATATTCCTCGGTTTATAATCCACGAGCTAACAGTCTAGCTGAGGCCTTCAACAAGACCTTGACAAAGATCATGAAGAAGACGGTGTCCCGAAATAAGAAGGACTGGCACGAGAGACTGCAAGAGGCTCTCTAGGCGTATCGAACTACATTCAAGACGGCCACGAACACAACGCCGTACGCATTGGTATTCGGTACAGAAGCAGTACTCCCCCTCGAGATAGAGTTACTCTCTCTACGAGTGGCAATCCGTTACGAGCTGACGGACGAAGAAAATGCTCACCTTCAGCTTGAGGAGCTCGACGCCCTTGATGAAACCCGGCTCATAGCGCAACAAAATTTGGAGGCTTACAAAGCAAAGATGGCGCGCTCATATGAAAAATTGATCAGGCCGAGGACATTCCGCCAAGGCGAACTCGTGCTAGTGGTCAAAAGACCTATGATCCCCAATCGCGCCAAGCGGAGAAAATTCGAGCCGAACTATGAAGGCTCGTACATAATAGACAAGGTCTACCAGGGAGGAGCGTATCTGCTCATGGATATGCACGGTGAAAGACCTTTCAGACCAATAAACGGTCGCTTCCTGAAGAAATACTACGCCTGACGGGTTAAGGCCCAGGTCAATGATAGATGACGACGACCATGTCTGCTCGCTATCTTCCTAAGCCCGAACTCTAAGTAGTAACCAGCCTTCTTCAATAACGGACCGAAATGTCCTTAAACTAACGACGGACCGAAACGTCCTTAAACTAATAACGGACCGAAACGTCTCTAAACTAACGATGGACCACTGTGTCCTAAAACTAGCTGTTAACCGAGATGTCGATAAACTACGGTGGATTGCGGCATCCCAAAACTGATAAAAAAAAAAGAGAGAAAAAAATATAAAAATAAAAAAATAAAAAATAAAAACGGTATGTCCATAAGCGAAGTGGGCACGGATGAAAACCCGAAAGGGCTCCGTGAGTAAAAACAGCAGGGCTACCGACGAGTGTTTGTGAAAACCCGAAAGGGCGCAACCTCGTTAAAGGACACTTGCAGGGTCCTCACGACCTTGTAAGGAGAAACCACCCGCGTGAGATCCTTACGACTCACAAGGGAGCGACACACTTAGGAGTCCTCACGATTCCTAAGGAGAAATTACACTTACGAGATCCTCACGACTCGTAAGGAGAACTCTTTTATGGGACCCTCACGGCTCATAAGATTTGAAAGTCTTAAGTTACAGAAACCTGAACCTGTTCTTAAGCAAACCCCCCACAACCTTCGATGTTGCCCTACAAGTGGCTCAATACTGACCCTTGTATACAATCCACGGGCGCGAATAAACATTTCCCTAACCAAGTTCCATCCATGACTAGGGATATATCCATATGGTGAACAACCCTTATAAGTCCTCTCGACTTATAAGGAGAAAACCCTCTTGTAACATCCTTACGACTTGCAAGAGGACATGCACTTAGGAATCCCCACGATTCCCAAGGAGAAAACACACCTACAAGATCCTCACGACTTGTAGGGAGAAATACCTTTGTGAGACCCTTACGGCTCATGAAGTCAAAAGCCTTAGTCGACAGGACCCTTAACCCTGTCTACTAAGCAACCTTTGTTCAACATCGACAGAGGCAAATGATGATTCGCTCCTGGCAATATCCCAGTTGCAGCGGTGCTGATGCCGAAATCGGTGTCTAAAATCCAAGCTTGCAGCGAAAAGGCTAGCGAGTCACACATGCATACGAAATAGCCGAAATGATGGGGCAACTTACGATAAAAAGCAGCAAGTAAAAAAAAATGTATGCATGAAAGATAGCCGAAATGATTAGGGCAACTCGCAATAAAAAGCAGCGAGTAAAAATCAAATAAATAGCCGAAATGATTGGGCACCGCGAAAAATAGCCGAAATGATGGGGCAATCGCGACCTTCGCGATATAAAAGCTGAAATGATAGAGCATCGCGGAAAAAGAAATAAAATAAAAATGAAATTTACGCCCTACAGGTGATGTTACCTCTATCCCTGTATATAATCCAGAGGCGCAAACAAAGAAGGGATCATACTTCTCCCCCGGGTTTCATCATAAGAAGGAGCCAAATCTCGACGGTTCACAAATAGCCTAGAGATCATCTCGACGTTCATCTCATTGCAGCAGACACAACATCAAATAAAGCGGAACAGCGACAACTCCCAGCTCCATGGCTCACCGGCATACAGCTGACCGCGAGTCAAATTCCGACTCCATGGAATACAGACAAAGTCAGAAAATTCGTGGTTACGTGGAACGTGGATAACGTCACTCTTTGACCCCGTGGAAAACGTCCAGAGCGGATCCTGGTCCTTGCAAAGCACGACAGTGAACCCGTGTGAAGCATCCAAAGCGGAGCTTAGTCCTCGCCGAGGACGGCAGTGAACCCGTGTGAAGCATCTAGTGCAAAATTCCTGGTCACGTGGAACGCGGATAATGTCACTCTCTGACCCCGTGGAAAACGTCCAGAGCGGATCCTGGTCCTCGCAGAGCACGGCAGTGAACCCGTGTGAAGCATCCAGAGCGGAGCCTAGTCCTCGCCGAGCACGGCAGTGAACCCGTGTGAAGCATCCAGTGCAAAATTCCTGGTTACATGGAACGCGGATAATGTCACTCTTTGACCCCGTGGAAAACGTCCAGAGCGGATCCTGGTCCTCGCAAAGCATGGCAGTGAACCAGTGTGAAGCATCCAGAGCGGAGCCTAGTCCTCGCCGAGCACTGCAGTGAACTCGTGTGAAGTATCTAGTGCAAAATTCCTGGTCATGTGGAACGCGGATAATGTCACTCTCTGACCCCATGGAAAATGTCCAGAGCAGATCCTGGTCCTCGCAGAGCACGGCAGTGAACCCGTGTGAAGCATCCAGAGCGGAGCCTAGTCTTCGCCGAGCACGGCAGTGAACCCGTGTGAAGCATCTAGTGCAAAATTCCTGGTTACGTGGAACGCGGATAATGTCACTCTTTGACCCCGTGGAAAATGTCCAGAGCGGATCCTGGTCCTCGCAAAGCACGGCAGTGAACCCGTGTGAAGCATCCAGAGCGGAGCCTAGTCCTCGCCGAGCACGGCAGTGAACCGTGTGAAGCATCTAGTGCAAAATTCCTGGTCACGTGGAACGCGGATAACGTCACTCTTTGACCCCGCAGAAAACACCCAGAGCGGAGCCTGGTCCTCGCCGAACACGGCAATGAACCCGTGTGAAGCATCCAAAGCAAACATCGGACTGTGGAGTCCTTAAAATCCATGGACTATGATGCCTTAACCTCGACCGAAATGTCTTAAAACTAACGATCAACCTTGGTTAAAGGGTACATCTCCTCACTCCTTTGATATTTGGCGTTGTAATTTCTCAACGTCTTCAAAGAGGTGACGGGTCCCGGTAACCACACATTTCGCGGACTGTGGAGTCCTTAAACCCACGGACTATGAGGTCCTTAACCTTGACCGTGATGTCTTAAAACTAACATTGGACTGTGGAGTCCTTAAACCCACGGACTATGAGGTCCTTAACCTTGACCGTGATGTCTTAAAACTAACATTGGACTGTGGAGTCCTTAAACCCACGGACTATGAGGTCCTTAACCTTGACCGTGATGTCTTAAAACTAACATTGGACTGTGGAGTCCTTAAACCCACGGACTATGAGGTCCTTAACCTTGACCGTGATGTCTTAAAACTAACATTGGACTGTGGAGTCCTTAAACCCACGGACTGTGAGGTCCTTAACCTTGAACGTGATGTCTTAAAACTAACATTGGACTGTGGAGTCCTTAAACCCACGGACTATGAGGTCCTTAACCTTGACCGTGATGTCTTAAAACTAACATTGGACTGTGGAGTCCTTAAATCCGCGGACTATGAGGTCCTTAACCCTGACCGTGACGTCTTAAAACTAACCTTGGACTGTGGAGTCCTTAAACCCACGGACTATGAGGTCCTTAACCTTGACCGCGATGTCTTTAAACTACGATACCCTGGAAACCATCCCAAACCAACCCCTGACCCCGTGAAATACGGATAAGGATGACCGCACCCAGCACTTACGGGTCCTCACGGCCCGTAAGGAAGAAAACTCTTTTGTGAGGTCTTTACGACTCCCAAGGGAAAACCCGCTTAAGAATCCTCCCGATTCTTAAGAAGAACTTACACCTACGGGATCCTCTCGACCTGTAGGGAGAAAAATTCTTTATGAGACCCTCACGGCTCATAAAGTTCAAAAGTCTCAGGAGGCAGATCTTAACCCTGAATCCTAAGCCATCGCGGCCCTGCAAAGAGGCCAAGATAGATTGTCCGCAGAACAAATTCAATAAAAAGGGACACACCATTGAGAAGAAAAAAATGTCTTTATTCATAAACCAGAACGGATACAAAGTACAATTCATGAAAGAACAAAAAGAAAATACTCTCATCCAGGAGTATGTACAAGAAGGAAGGAAAAGATACAAGTTTTCAAGCCGGCGGGCGATTTAGTAATTTCGCTAGCTCATCCTGCTTTTGCTGGGTCACGGCTTCATTATTCAGGATCGCCAGAAGACGGGCCTCCGCCTGAGCCTGCTGGGCCTGATACGAAGCAAGCCGGCCTTCAAGCTCTTTCTCGGTGGCCTTGTGAGCCTCGACCCTCTCGCGAGTGAACACGACAGCTTTATCAAGAGCTACTACCTCTCTGATAGACTCTTGAAGTACCCGCCAGAGTTCATACGCTTTATTGGCTTTGGCTGTGAGGCTGGTATGAAGCTCGCTCAGTGTTTTAGAGGCCAGTTCCCTTTTCGAGAATTTGCGGTCGAGCCTCTTCTCGCACGACACCATCGCTCTATCAGATCACGCAAGTCCGCTGTCATGACCGCAGCCTCTGAAACAAGATAGGTACGCTCGGGACTGTTGGTAGCAGTAGTCGATCTAAAGCATGCACACATCGTCGGGTAGGGAAAGTGACAAGAAAATTTCCGATGTATATCCTATCAAGCATGCATCTGCAACTATATGAATATCCGAGAAGAAATAATACTTGAAGCTCTGATGTGCATTCAACATGGTGATAGTGTTCGTAATTAAAGAAAGTTCTCACGGGAAGAATATAAAGTTCATTTGTGCAAGCAGAAACATACATGCGAGTGCCCAGCGTACATGAAAGTTCAACGTAAAGCATGCGAAAACTAATTTGAATATACTACGCTAGCGGAAAAAGGTCACCAAACAAAGGATCAGTGGCACAGGGGTTAACAAAACAAAGAGCGAAATTCTCCATCTTTCTCTCTGCTCTCTCCAACACGTTAAAGTGACGGTTCTCGTGAGAAGTCGCTCCCCACTGATTGGCGCCATGTTCGTCCGCAAAAGCAGACATAACAGCCCGCCAGGCTCTTATTTCGCTCAAAAGGTGAACCGAGCGATCTTTCAAGGCCTGAGTAATCAGACACGCCTCGTGAAAACCCTCGAGCTTTTCTTCAGCCGCGTCGAGCATCGCCAGGGTCATCTCCCCCGGGTGAGGAGGGATGTCGGCAAGCACGGCAGCGAGAGTCATCCGGAGCTAGAGGGAGTCCATTGGGAGGGGAGACCCCCTGCGGATCGAGAGTTCATATGCCGCTGAGTCGCACTCATCGTCGGTAAGGAGGGGATCCACCAATCGTGCGGCAAAGCGAGGGATCATCTCCTCGATAGGAACTTCCCATGGCTGTCGACGATCATAGGGGCGGTTGCAGGCCATGGCATTCAGTTATTTCCTCAAGATAAATCGCACTAAAGTGAGAATAAATTTCTCTGTGAAGAGAAAAAGAGGCCATGGCCTCAGGTTATAAAGAGGGGTATTAAATGCCGCGCACGGGGAATATTGCATGATGGGACTATTTCCGAGGCCTAAAAAGGGAAAGCATTGGAAATCAAGGAAAGGGAACTATTTCCAAGGCTCCCTTTCTGCATCTAATGCCATGCACAAAAGATAGGGCAGGGAAAGTTGAACAACCCCATCGAAGGGACCCCACGTGCAGAGCACGTGAGCACCATGCTTGGTGTGTATTAGAAAGTGAAACAATGCCTTGCACAACTAAACACATCAGCAGCAACAATAAAATATATATATATATATATATATATGAAAAAATCCCACAAAAAAAGGGGGGCATGCAAACACAGAAAGACACAATAAGATTTGGCATTCATATTTTAAAAGGTTCATACAAAACAAAAAAAAGAAACGATTACAACGGTAAGACTTCGGACGCAGGGCATGGATTGAGAAACTCGAATGTAACTTTGTCCAAGATCTTCCAAGCATTTCGGACCATCCTGGTATGCTTCCTCTCATGGTCATAAGCATCGGGGTCCTCACGAATGTCCTCCACCCTCTGATAGGCAGCAAGTATGGCTGACTGCTGAAAAGCCTGGTGCAAGAGATCAATGAGGTCGTCTCTCCTCCTCTTTGAAATCAGGCTCATCAGGTACACCGAATGTACCTTATCCTCGACGGCATCCAATGCCCCGAGCGGCACGCCGGTGCAAAAAAGAGGGAGCGCCTCCCAGATCGCCAGCACGATGAGTCTCAGAAGAGAAGAGCGATGAGAGAGTAGCCGATGGTTGTACTCGTCGAAGCGGCTCATGATCTCAGCGCACTGAGCTTTGGTGAACTCCTGGTTCTGACTGCGGCCCAGTGCATGAATATTCCCATAGGAAATGATTTTGTCAAGATCATACATATGGGCATCCATAATACCTGAAATAAAGGTCATGAGAATTGTTACAAAGCTTCTTCTTCATTGATTACAGAAGGACAACCTAGGGCAAGAAAACCTTAAGAAGCCTTCAAGGGAAGAACTGAGTTCTTCATGGGAATTAAATTCCTTATTAAGAGAAGGGAATTAAATTCCCAGAAACATTTTCTTTAAAGGAATTAAATTCCTCGGAAAGAGCAGCCAACATCATCATCTCCCTGAAAGATCAGATGAACCCTAAAGAGATTTACTGTTGAAGATTAAATGGTTTCTGTCACGACCCGAAAGAGCACGTGACTGGCCATTGAACCATATGAAGCCTATAGGACCGCATCTGATCCAAGTAAGCCAAAAGCCCAGAAATCGAAAACCATTTTAAGGAATAAATAAGGAAAACTGGTTTTAAGAAGTAAAGAAAACATGTTTTGAAAATCAAAGTTTTTAAATAGCTAAGCCGAATATGCATTTTTAAAGTGTAAGATCTTTTCTGAAAATTTCGGCAGAGTTTCCTTTGTAAAAACTGGCCCCGAATAAGGTACAACAAGAACAATATATAAATGCAATGATAAAAGGCATCCCCAAGCGGGAGCTAGCTCTGCGTCAATCGACGGTCACAACCACGCAAGCAATATAATATACAATGCCGAAAGGCGAGGATCAAAACTCAGAAAGAAAATTCAAATAACATGAAAGCCGTAAATACTACTACACGCGACTCTAAGGTCAAAAAAATACAACACTGTCTCTAAGCCTAAAACAATATACAAGTTTTGGTTGATGAAATTTCTAGATACAATGAATAATACAGGAACAATGGTGGTTCTGATACAAAAGAACCCACCTACCCACGCAAGTCACCCATATGGAAGCAGTGTGCCAGAAATGCCGCTATGGAATCTGTACGGCAAAAACCTGCAAGGACTGTGGCACAACAGGGGTGAGTTGCCAACTCGTGAATAGAAAAATATCTACAAGCAGAGATCGAATGTATGACCCATCCTAGGTCAATACGATCAGATATAAATAAACCTCAATATGAATATATGTGAAGCATGCTAAACTGGCAATGTAATCTCTATACATGAGTGTAGTGCCAAGTGCTCGTGCCAGTGCCTCAGGTAAAAACATATCATAAATGTGAGGTATGATCAATGAAATCAATCTGCATACACGTGGATCCCGTTCACTCGTCACCCAATGACAATAACCATCATGCAAGTGAATATCATAAAACCTGTGCATGGAAATATGAGGATATAAACCATCTGTGTCCCTTACGCGACACGTCAAAATCATGGAACCGGAGTGCCCAGCATCGGCACTCGAAAACATCATGAAAACTGTGCCCAGCATCGGCACGTAAATCCTCATATATCGGGCTCCGTCAGTCCGGATCGGCCCACGGGCTCTTTCTGCGGTATTGGCCCTCGGCCCCGGCAGTACGCCCATATCCATCTAGCGACTCTGGTCAGTATCCTCCGGATAACCGCCAGGTCCAACCAATCACCGGTAGGTACTCGCCACCCTTCCAGGCTCATCGTCTACTCCACGAAAAACATTTCTTGCCCCGGGGAACCATACCGGGTCCACCATGTACCCGCAATCAGCCTCATCCGCCTCCTCGAATCGGGTTTCACATGTCGCTCTCAGCACCGAGAAAACATATGGTGGACGTACTGAAATATCATATCAAGAGTAACCGGGTTTTAAAACAATTGCATATACTCCTTTTTGAAACACCCACTGTTCCCAAAAACCAGAAATATCATGGAAACAACATATCTCAATGCGTATAATCAGAAAGCATGATGTATGCGACATGTAAAGAAATGTAAGCAACATACACTGAATGCAACAGTACTACAGTGTAGTGACATGGCAATTATCGATGATGAAGTGTGTGAGCCGGCAAACAAGTGTACGTGGAAAATACGCATCATCGATAATGGTGCTGGTGTCCTAGCAGCATAACTGAAATATATCAATAATATAAGCGATGCAATGCAAACAGCATGAATATGCGGAATTGAATAATCAACGCAACAGTAAAGAACCTGCCTCAATAAATATATCATGCAGCCTTGACATTTGAAATAAGACGAATCGGGGTTTTTAGTAAAATAAGGGTTACGGTGTTTTAAGAAAAGATACTTCGTTTGAAAATACCCGTAGAATCCCTTTCTGTCTATCTTTAAAATATCCCCGATTCGTTAGTTTTGAAATAGGTATGACTCGGGTCAGTCTAATGTCTACTAAGTAATCTAAACAGGAGGGGTATAAAACCACCTACATCTGAGTCGATATACATATATATATATATATACAATAGTCGGTGATCTCGCCTCAATAGTATCACGTACGATACGGTATATTATATAACATCCTCGAGTCATGAGTGCGGATCTAACATCAATATAAAGCTCGTACGATAAATCGTCGTACGGCATCCCAACAGCTAGGTACGGGTCAATATCACATTCATCTCATCATGTATCAGGTATCATTACCATCATATCACATAATCTATGGTACAAATCTAAGTCCATTACCATCGATACCATCTATATAAATATGAATGCGGGGTAAAACACATGCCCAAAGGCCCGCTAAAACTATCCCGTCGCATCTCAAAAACGAACTATGCCACATCGCCAATCTCACGGCCTCACATCAAATATCATCTCAATCCCATGTATCATCCTCAAATCCCGTATATGAACACATAGTCCCATACCCATGTGTAGATATACACACCATCATATGCGCACAGATAAATGAAAGAATGTATGCAAGTATATGTGTACGTGTATGTGTGAGTGCAACCACTACTCTAGGGTTCGCACTAAACCAAACCAATATATCCTTATCATTGATAATCCATTATTACCATTAATAGTCCTAACAACACATAATAAATATATGTGTGTATACGTATTCGTATACATCACCACGGACTGCGGGGGTGCTATACGCCATCCACCCGACTTCTCCCCTTAGATATAAATCTACTCACCTTGCTTCTCATGTGCCGACGCCGATGTCGCCATTTTCATCTTCTTCACCTCCACATCACGTAGGGTACCTACAAGTATATCACAACGCTAAAGCACATGAAAATCACATCGGAAACCAAAATAGCACACGCTACTCGCATAGGTAAAAACCTATCGTCTCACATGTAAACACAATCAATATCCACTTGTCGTTGACGTCCAAACGCCACCCGACAGAAACGAAACACCAAATACCAAAATCCATGCTAAAACAAGTCGTAAATCATGCGCCAACATAGGAAAATCAACCCAGATTTCACCCTAGATGGAATCAGTCAAAACTAGACATACCCAGGGTCAAGTTTATAGGGCAAAAGGCTACAGAACAAAAATGAAGGGGTTCCAACCTGCTCTGGCCGCAATTTGCGGCCAGAGGGATTAAATCTGCAGCCCAAACAAAGAATTAGGGGCTAGGGCTTGGTGTGGTGGTTCCATGGTGCCTGCACATCTCACTGTCAACTCATTTTTATTTTTGGGGTCTCGGGGTGATAGTAGATTCCTAAAAACAGTGACAGATTCACAGTTTTTCCCGATATCCACTCCGTAAATCCGTATTCTGGTTCTAGTTCCAGGTTTGGGTCCAAGTTAGCATCACACAAGGGGTTCTAAGGTCACAACAAGCCTCAATTTCATCTTTAATCTCAGGTACCACATAAACCTTAACTTGATGTTTCACAAATCCACCAAACAACACCATATCGATACAAAACTAGTATTGATGCACAAGAAATGAGATACTACTCTAATAGGTGCAGAAATTACCTCCCTTGGCAACTCAAGAAAATTCTTGAGTTGCTCAAAGTCCTCCAAATCCAATCTTGCTAGGTTCAATGTGTAGCTAGTGAGCTTGGGAGTAAGTTTTCTGAAGTGGGAATGGGGTTTTGGTGAGGGAAATGAGAGGGATCTATGGAGTGAAGGGGAGGGAGATGAGGGAGGAGCAGGACCAGCAGCAGCTCTAAAGAAGGGGAGAGGGAAATGAGTGTGAGGAAATGATGGGTATGGTTCAAAAAAGTGAGGGTTGACTTGGTCTCTCTCTCTCTCTCATCATCACATACTTTTTCTTTCTTCTATTCTTTTCCTTCTCACTCCAATAGTGAATCCAAATGAACAACCATGGCAATAAAAATGTAACACAAGTGTAACAAGTGTGGAAAATGATATGTGCACATTTTTGCACAAAAATGCCAAAAAGCCGATTAGCGATTTTTAATCGCGGTTAGCCCTAAATTAGCATATAACTAATCATAAAAACTTAAAAATGGCATAATTCCATAAAATACCCTATTTTAGAATTTTCCAAAAAAATTTCCCCATTTATTTGTATTTAATTATACCAGAATATTAAAATATTCCTTAAAATAATATTAAATTATAAAAATTCCCAAAAATAATATTTTATTATTTTGAAAACGTTACAGTTTCATATTTCGATTGAAAAACTTAAAGGAAAAATGGGTTCATATTAAAAGGGGGGAAACCCTTGATGTGGATTTAAAATCCAGAAAGTTTGTTTTAATCAAGGTTCTTCGATCATCATTACCTGAAAGGAAGAGTCTTTCTTGAACAGAGTTAAACTCTGAAAATTTCTCAAGGCAGAGAACTAAGCTCTGGAGAGAGAGATTTAAATTCTCAAAAGAAGGAAGTTCTCAAAGGAGGAAGATGAGCAAAGTGGAGGCTCTTCTGAAGAGACATGGGCATTTATAGGACGGGATTGGAGACGTTTCATCTACCCTACTCCCAAGGCAGATCCAACGGTCACAAAAGTGACAGCGTTGTACTCACGTGCAGACACGTGAGAACAACGCTGTGGGGGCATTTGTTTCCTGATTTAAAAATTAGGAAAACCCACGGAAGAGGCATCACGTGCTAGCACGTGACCAGCGGTCACGTGTTGACACGTGATGACTAAACATCGACAAAGAACAAAGCGCAGAAGGAAGAGAAGCCCATTCCAGAAGGGTCACGTGCCTACACGTGACCAGGGGTCACGTGCGTACACGTGACCAACGGTCACGTGGCCACACGTGACCAGCTTCAAGAGCCTTATTTTTACGACAGAATTAAATTCTGAGAAAAATCTCTCAAGTCTTTCCAAAGTGGAAAAGAATTATTTGGAACCGTTGGACTAAAAATCTAAAGGTGATTAAATATCACCAATTTATAGAAAAATATCAGACTTGGAAATATTTCCCCTTAAATCTAACCGAAATAACAAAGAGATATCGTTGGATTTAAAATCCAATGGTGAATAAAAAATCACCTAATAATCTAATGGCCCAGGTTAATGATAAATATAAATCAAATCTCTCAATGAACGAATCAAATCTCTCAATGAGAGATTTACTTAACAGATTGATTCTTTTCCTTCTCCTATAAATAGGAGCCAAGAAAAGAAGGAAGGGCTTTTTTTTTGGAGACCTTGGGACCTTTTCTTTTGATACACAGAGAGAGAGATATAGAGCCTGAAGACTTTGAAAGAATTTGATTTTTTCTGCAAAAAGAAAAACCTCAGGTAAGAAAGGAAGAGGGAGGCTTCGAAGGAGAAATTAATTCTCAAAAGAGTTTAACTCTTATATATAAAAAGAAAATAACTTAGTTCTTTCTCTGGTGGAGGATCTGCAAAGTGCACATCTCCCCATGAATTGAGAATTTAATTCTCATTGGGTTGAGATCCTGCTGTGCAGATCTAAAACACAGAGGAGGAACTGAGTTTAGAGAATTTAATTCTCACAAAATGATAGGAATTCAATTCCTTTGAGATAAAATTAGGGTTTAACCCTATATTATAGGAATTTAATTCCTTCAAAATGAACAGAACTAGGGTTTAATCCTAATTGAGAATATAATTCTCTCAAACTCACAGGAATTTAATTCCCTTAAGAAAAGAAATTAGGGTTTAACCTTATTAAGAGTATAATTCTTCAGAAGAAAACAGAAAATTTAAGTCCTCTAAAGTTTAGGGTTCAACCCTATGAACAGAACTCTAAAACATGCAGAGTCACGTGCTACCACGTGACCCCTGCAAAGGCCCACAGAATAGAGCTCTGAAGTAGACACCTCACGTGTTACCACGTGACTCTTGCGAAGATATATAAAAGAGAACTTTGAGGCAATGCCTCACGTGCCCCACGTGATCCCTGAAGCACATAAAGAAACAGCAAAATAAAAGAGAACTCTGGGGCGCCCTCACATGTCACCACGTGACCCCTAACGAGTATTCTAATAAACCAGAGTATGAGCCCCCATCACGTGCCCGCACGTGATGGATTTCAGAACTGAAAGTGTTAAACACTTATCTGTAGAACAAAATAAAGAGAAGAAGGGTGCTCTCACGTGTTACCACGTGACCCCTCTCGCCTTAGTGTTTAACACTAAATTGAAAGCTCTGTATCCAGTGTTTAACACTGATTCTCCTTAGTGTTTAACACTAATTTGGAAAACTCTATTTGCAGTGTTTAACATTGATTTGCTTAGTGTTTAACACTAATTTGAAAACTCTTTTCCTAGTGTTCAACACTGATTATCTTTTAGTGTTTAACACTAACCTGTCAATTTTTTCCCAGTGTTCAACACTGTTGGCCTCTAGTGTTTAACACTAGCTTTAGCCCAATCGGCTAAATTTCCAGAGGCAAAGCCTCTCCTTCAATGAATCAACAGAGGGCCAATATCCCAAACATAATTGGACTTAGCCCAAGATGGCCATAAGTCCTCAATTCAAATTCAACTGGGCCAATGGGCTCATAATATAATAATTGATTTTAGTTTCTAAATTGGACTATGGATCACTTAATCTACCTTGGTTTAAGAGTACATCTCTTCACTCCTTTGATACTTGGCGTTGTAATTCCTCAGCGTCTTCAAAGAGGTGGCGGGTCCCGATGACCACACATTGATACGGACTGTGGGGTCCTTAAACTCATGGACTATGAGGTCCTTAACCTTGACCGTAATGTCTTAAAACTAATATCGGAATGTGGAGTCCTTAAATCCACGGACTACGACGTCCTTAACCTTGACCGGAATGTCTTAAAACTAACAACGGACTATGATGTCCTTAACCTTGACCGTGATGTCTTAAAACTAATATCGGACTGTGGAGTCCTTAAATCCACGGACTACGACGTCCTTAACTTTGACCGCAACGTCTTAAAACTAACATTGGACCGCAATGTCCCTAAACTACCTATTGACCGTAATGTCACTAAACTAAACAACAGGGCTCCCCTAATTGCTCTTTTGTTGGATCTAAACGATCCCGTTAAGTTGATCTTAGTCTAAAAACTAGACTGACGTATCTTTAACAAATGTTTAAGTCGATCTTAGTCTCAAACGAGACTAACGTATCCTTAAACCTAAACTCCCAAACCCAAATCTAAGATAATACGGATTTGGACTAGTCCACGCCCTACGGGCGACGACATAACTCAGTCACCGTATACAATCCACGGGCAACCAAACACAAAACAAACACACACGACACGAAGTGATCATCTCGAGAAGGAGAAAGTTGTTACCGCAATGTGGTAGCGTAATTAACTGCAGGGGCTTGCGCCTGCAGGGAAGAGCGTCCCCACAATCAAAAACCCCTCAAACGAGGGGGAATCTGATGAAGTCTGCTAAATCGAACGCATCCGTTTAAACCTTCGATACATGGTGCCATAAATCAACTTGGCATCTTCGGAGAGGTAGACGGATAGCACCAATTAGCATCTGCCCCGAATTTCAGGCAAGACGTCTGTCGGGCTGTCTTTCGGAGGGGAACAGGGGGGGAGATTGTAACGTTTTAGAAATCGTTATGCGAATTTGTCCGTTTTAGGGTTAAATTGTCGGTAATTTCCGTTTTGACCTGACTGTATTCAAACGACCATATCGACTTGCCAGCACCTAGTTAGGCTAAAATAAAGCTAGTGTGCAAGCTTTAGGGGTATATGGAGCATTTTGGTTCAATTTGAATTTTTCCCAATTTTAATGTTATTTTAATGCGGTATTCACATTTGGGAAATTTCTCTTTAAGCGATCTTTTCATCAAATTGTTTTTGAGTAAGCTAACCCACATGTAGCTAGATATTTGTGTGGAGGTTAGGTTTATTGGATTAAAGAAAAGAAAAGAAAAGAGAAGATGCATGCATGTGTGCATGTGTAGTGTGAATGCATTAACTTGCATTTAATGGGAAATTGCTAGGTAATTCTTCACAAAACTCTCCCACATCCCCCTTGGCCGAAATCCCTTCCTCCTCTACTGCCCTTGAGCTCTTATCTCTCACTTTTCTTCAATCCTAACTCAAACTTATCCAATTCTTCAAAACATATCACAAAAATACCAAAAATCCATGTTCTTGCTTCTTGGATCACTTAGAGCTTGGAGTTTGTGAGCAAGGTTGTTAGGTATAACCCCTATACTGTTAAATTAGAGTTTTTATGTTGTTTTGTTCGTTGGTTGTAGCGTAGAACGCTGTTTATATCGATTAGTGCGATATCGGGGTTTTAGTGTCTTTTTAGAGACTTTATACCTGCTGTGACCTGGTGATTTTAGTGTTTGACCAAACAAAATTTTAGCGATGTACTAGTGAACCTGAGACACCACCTGAGTGACTGGGACCACCTCACCGGCCGGGGGCGGCGACCCCTATTACGTGATCCGGCGACGCCGGCTAGGTAGGAGAGGGATGGGGTGGGTCTTCTGTGGGTAGTTGTCTGCTGTTGGTTAGGTGTGTTTGGTACTGTTTACTTTTTTAGTAATTGCAGTATACAAAATCTGGGATCGATTACCTATAATCTAGTGTTTTGAGTCTGCGTGATACGTGTTGCGACACGAGTCGTGAGTTTGTGCTGCTGCTGTACTCAGTTAGGTTTTGAGGTATCGCAACGCGCGTTAGCCATTAGACGTGCACTCGCGAGTTAGTTTAGTGTGTTGGTACGTTTTTGAATACGTAGTTTTGCGTTATATTGATCGATTCTGAGATGTTCGCATTAATTCTTATGTTTGTGAAATTATAGCGTCGCAAGCGGGGACTTCGGACGCTGCGAACAAGGGAAAGTGGTCGGATTTTCATAGCTGGAGACCATTGGTGAGTAGATTTAACATCTACGGGGAAATCGCCCGTATGGCGCTAAGCGTCAGGGCTAGATATGATGTGATATTAGCCGTATGTTTATGTGCTTATATAGAGATATTGCATGATTGTCATTGCATATAGCTACTTGTTGTGCCTGATACTGTATCTTTTGTACACTGCACTATTATTAACAGTCCATGTTGCACGAGCACCAATGATATGCTACACACACTGTCGGTAATTGCCATGATACGCACAACACAAATGCTCATTTATATACCTTGCTATTGGTTAGCAACATTGAAACAGTTATACTTGTGCGACAGCGCATATGACATATAGCATACCTGTATACCTACATGCTTATATATATATATGCCATACTATACCTACATGCTCGCACATATACTTTGCTATTGTTACATGATCAGTTTTATAACATATATATCGGTGGAATGGGACGCTATATATATATGTGTTTTGGATTTGGATTTTGGGAACCGCGAGATATATTTAATGATTTGATGCTTTTAAATAGCAGACTTTTCCCGTGATATGCTCATATTGGTGTTTTATATTGCATATGTTGTTTTACGTGGATTTACGCATTTGAGATATGTTTTCACGCGATATGGGAATTTCAAGTGTCGATGTTAGGCACTTATATTCCGAGAGATATATGGATTTTGACAGACCGATACGTGGAACAAAAGTGTCGAGATGGGATACTTGGGTTTCGAGGAACGTATGGAATCAGAAAGACCGACACGTGGAACACAAGTGTCGAAGTGGGATACTTGGGTTTCGAGGAACGCATTGTTAGTTATATGTATGCCCTAGAGGCCATTACTATACATAGGATGTATATTGTAGTGGATGCTTGGACATATATAGGGAGGACTTTCTTGCTCGACATGACAGTACGCTATCTGGTTGCTTTTTACCTTAACGTGTACACTGATTGTCTCTCTGTTACATGTTGGTAAAGCCCTTAGGATGCGTACTTGACTACCTGGACTATGATGCGGATCATACTAGTGGGGACATGGTAGTCCGTAAGTACATCCTTCAAAGTCCCTAGTCGTGGGTGTATCGAGACAGGGCATCGATATACCAGAGTAGACTAGCGTATACCTTCTCGACCCATACAGATGGGCGATGGATGATCCCATATCCATTGGTGTTTGACATCAGAGATGATATACGGGTGCTCAGTGGAGACTGGGTACACTGGACGGACTCGCCGAGAACTCCCAGATGGTATTATACCTTACGTCAGATGGCAGTTCTCTGGTGACACTGGTACAGAGTAGTCTGTTGACCCGAGATCGTCATAGAGTCTTGTGTGGTTCCCACTGTGCTTTGATTTCTATCTTACCACATCCAAGAGGGCGTGCAAAACGGTGGTTTTTGGGTACAGTCCCGAATCACATGGAGGCAATGAGCGATAGGAGGGGATTCGTCTCTCCCGGTATAGGGAGTTGATGTTGCGCTGTGTTCGATTGGCTATAACAGGAAATCCCTGGCCAGGGTTGCTGAGATTTACTGGTAAGTGTTACCAGCAGTTTCTCGAATTGTTATAGACCTCATATCGACAAGACTTATCGAGCTATTGGGGTCTGACGTTTACCACCCCTAGGCGAGATATGCGACAGATCAGACGATCAGACCGGACTGTACGGTAAGTGTTACTGGTTGGATTCACAGGAGTGTGAGCGGGCTTGCTCGTCGATCTTCTGATCGCTCAATACCCGGGTGGCCGTTACGTTTAGCAGACCACTTGCGGCTTGTGGGTGTTTGATATGATCATCACCTGCTGCCGGCGTATTGACGAGTCTTTAGAGTCCTACACAGAGGTTTCCTGGCTCAAGCAAACGAAATAGGAGCGCGTATGAGATATGTGCGGGACCGAGAATAATGCGTGTATGTGATACCGTATTTCATTCTCGCGATGAATGTATCGATATGGTTGTATGCGATATAACCTAGTTATCAAATCAAGGATTGATTCGATAAATCGATACATTGTATATTAGTCGGTTATATGCGATATAACCGGATCGTTAAATCAAGTGTTGATTTAATGATTTAATGTATAATTATATATTTGATATATTACTTTGCATTAACTAGTATTGGTTCACTTTAAATGGATTTTCTCACTTGGATTGTGCACATTGTATATGTGATATAGTTTTATGCACTTGTATGTATCATGTTTGATGATACATGTATACTTATGTTTGTGTAAAGATTGAACCATGGTTATTCAAATGGTTAGGGTTTTGATTTTCATATTTATTTATTTATTTATTTATTTTTGGAAAAGATAAGAGGAAAATGGTGGCTTTCTTTGTTTGTAGTTGAAACTTCATGAAGCTTTGACTACATGACCATTTTGTCTCATGCTTAACCCTAACCATTTAAACAAACCATGGTCTACTCTCTACACTTAACTAGGGTTAGGATATGATAAGTATTCATATTATTTTCTATTTTTGAAAATACTTATGATATTCTTTCTTCTTCTTCTTCATCTTCTTCAAAGAAGAAAACCTAGACTTCATCAATGGTGACTTGATGAAATGAGTGAGAAATCCAATTCTAAAGTGAACCCACTTCCTATTTCTTCATCCTCTACCTCTTGCCAAGTAGTATAGGGTGTTCTCTTCACAAGTTTCATGACTTGGTGAAGTGGGAGTTTGATCTAGTGATGTCTCGACGTAGATCATCTTCGGCACGAAGCCGACGACCTTGCCCGTCCATTTCTCCGATGAAGCCGACGCTAGAGCCCGGGTTTCCATTTGGACAGCGAGGAGACTTCATTGCGGAGCTATGGAGATGGAGGACCGGATCTACAAAGGTTGTATTTCCGTTCTCTTAGTAAAGTAGTTTACTAGTTGCATCTTTTGCCTAGACATCTAGTTAAGGATCCGTATTAGGGTTTCTCGGCACCCGTAAAATTTGAAATTGGCATGGTTGATGCCTTGTGAGACCTCATTAAAGTGCCTAGGAACACTACAGTGGTATCAGAGCCTAGCTAGAGCCTTAGACGATGCCTAGACGACGTTTGAAACCCGATCGAACATCGAAACCCTAATACAATATGCTCTCTGGACTTTTTTCAATTTCTGGGATTTTTCCAGATTAAAAATATGCAGAAAATTCAGCAGGGAATTGTAAGAATTACTGTGAAGCCCGTACCCATGATTCCCTCATTGCGCGGCGGAACCGTGGCACAAGCATGGCTTGTGCGGCGGTTCCGCGGCCAAATTGTCATGTCATCCAACAATTTTTGCACAGTAATTCATGTTTTCAGGTACTGGATTTTCTGGGAATTTTTAATATTTATTCAAGAGTTGAATATTCTGAGTTGTTTTGGGGATTCGTTTATTCGATCGGATTGTCGGACTTTGTCTATTTGTTTTCCGGGTAAATTTTAGAATATGTTAAAAAGTTCGACCGGATATAAATACCCAACTTTTCCCCTGTCGGGAAATTTCCAAGTGTTGGATTTTTCTGTGGTTTAAAGACGTTCTAAGTAGTGCAAGTAACGCGATGGACCCTCTAGAAGACAACAAACCTTAACTCGATTATGTGACCATCTTGAACTGCCCTTTGAACCCTCGGGTTTGGGGCAGTACGGCGTGCCACATGTGAGGCGTTGGCTTGACCCTTCTACGGCTGGACCGTTGGTACTGAGGCATGAAGTGAATGTCTTTGAACTTATTTCATGAGTTGATTTGTATCGGGAAAACTTGGGTGTTTGAATGTTCGATCGGAAAGTTTAACATTTTCTAATTATCTGGAATGTGATACAATAATTGGAATTCACAAGTAGTTATGAGATAACTGAATGAATGTTATAAACATAGCACTTTAGTCTCAACTTGATCGGTTGCTACGGAATTTTGATGCGATCAAAAGTCCGTTGCAATCACGTAGCGTACGCGGATACTCGCCGGGTAAGCTTAATAGACAGCCTCACTCCATAGCCCCGACCAAGTGACTGTAGGAGAACCCCGTCGCTGAAAGCATCCGTTCGGGTGCTCGCGGTAGCAGTGTTCCGCCTTGGTGCACTTCGTCGACGGTATCGGGGGTGCAGCCGCCTACTAAAGTTTGCGACGAGCATTCGATCAGGATGTCGGGAATCTTGTTGAATTGCCCGACTTGATATTGAAAAGTGTTTTCGATAATGGGACTAAAATGCGGGGTTTATAATTGTTAGGCATGCGATGTCTAAGGAATTCATTTGATTAGGCATGCGATGTCTATATAGATTGCGGATTCCAACTGTTGTAGTTTTACACTTTCTTTTCTGTGACCGTAAGTGTAATATGTGATATCGCCGGTTTCGTTGCTATATGTCAACGACAATTAGGATGCGCATATTTACTGACGTTGATGACATGTGATGTCATGTGTTGCTGGATATGTTATATTGGATCGTCGTGTTTGAATAGCTGGGGTTTTTTATGTGAGATGAGTGTTTTTCATTTTCATTCATGTAAAAACTTGTATGTAATATTCTTTTATTGGGGCACTTCCAGGTAGCGGAAGATGTCACCCTTTGTATATTATTTTCTTTTCCACACTAGGATAGACCCAAGGAGGGGAGCACAAGTAACCGGGTTTTGGAGTCCAGTGGGAGACCAACTCGAGGAGTCGAGTCCGGGTCTCCTAACTCTAGAATTGGTAGGGTTGCTTGCCGCTCTCGTAGGGGTCTAGGGGTGTGGGTTTGGCTATTCATCACGACCGTGGAATCCGTGTTTTATACTGGCTCGTATTGAAAACACGGATGTCCTAGTATATCCAATATTTCATATGATTCTTCTGCTGCGATATCTGTGATGTGATCATGTGATGTTCTGTGATAGATACAGTATACAGTATATATGATATATTATATAGGCGTTACTTATGTTTTACACCCGCGCTAGCCCTGCCCCGCTCTGCCGTTAGTTACCTAACCTAACGGTGCACGAGGGGACATCGAGGCGAATGCGGATGGCATAAGTGTACGTCGTATTTATCTGTGATGTTTAGGTACTTAAATGATGGGACTTCATTAATGTGATTAATGAAATAAAAGAAACCTGAGATGTTGTAGAATCGAATTTCAAAAATAAAACAGGTAGCTACAGTTCTTGCTTTGCATAACGGTATATGAGATATATCCTGCACCTTATTCGATGAGGAAAGGACCGAGATCCCTTCACCGGGAGTGACTCCTTTAGCAATAACTGGCAGATGCTACACACTCGGTTTGTCTTTTGATTGCTTTTAAGAGTTTTTGCTTTGCACAGCGGTATATGTGATATATCCTGCACCTTATTCGATGAGGAAAGGACCGACGATCCCTTCACCGGGAGTGACTCCTTTAGCAAAACTAGAAAAGCCTCAAAAGCACTCCATTTTTAAAAATCATTTGATTCTACAACGATATCAAGTTCATTACGCAATAGGTTTTCAGAAAAACCTGTCGTAGCCCTCCGTCATTTCAGATAAGTACTAGTTAGTATTCGTGCTACGTTTGTTGACTATGTTAAGGCGTAGTGTGCGGTAGCTAATTAGTGCTTATCTGCATAAGCATATGATGCGATTGGATTAGGATAGTCGTGCGACTTTGTTGACTATGTTAAGGGTCGTGCGGGTGGGTTTAATTCAATCGGGAAATGACGGGTTGAACTTGACTAGCACTTATGATTTGTTGACTATGTTAAGGTCATATAGCTGCTAGGGGCAAAATATTATCGGGAATTTCAAGTGTTGAAATTTGCAATGAGATTGCATACCTTCTATGAGATAGTTGGATCTCGATACCCACTGCGAGTAAGAGTTACTCCTGGGAGAGTTTTACACATTACAATTAGCCGATCAAGTAGGTGTCTAGAAAGGTGTCAACGAGGTTACGCCTCTGGGAAAACGAGGTTTACATTAATTAGGTTCGTGAGAAAGCACGGGGGACCTCCCTCAAAGTACCGACACTGGCCTGGCTGAAAGATTGGCGAACTTGTAGTGTGTAATTAATTCCGGCTAGTCTTTCCTTTTAGGGTTTGAAGGAAGATTTGATAGAAAGCAGTGGGAGCCATCCTGATTAGATAAAATAATAACCAATCTATTCTTGCAAGAGCGCACGCTGAGTGTTTTCTTCTCTCTCTCTCCTGGTAGCGACCATATCACGCCTTAATCAAGATAATAAAACGGATATTTGACCGAACCCGCTTGTTATACTAAGCTGGGGAACGTTGGTCCCGCTCCAACTTATAATTCTTATAAGACAGAGCAGGAAATTGGGGATTACCAGATTTCCCGTACCGCCCAAACGAAGAGAGTGCATGCTAATGCATCATCTTCGGATATGTTCATTATACAGAACTGTTTCTCAATATTCTCTACGTCCTGGGTATTTGATACCGGATCAGGATCCCTGATATGTAATCTGTTACATAGGGCTACAGAGAGGTAGAGAACTGAGAACGGGTGATAAGTTTCATGAGGCAGAAAACGGGGCAAGTGTTGCAGCCAAGTCTGTTGGTCACTGTCACCCTGTATTACCAATACATTGATTCTGAACGAATGTTATTAGATACCGAACCTGATATACAAAATCATATCAGTCTCTTTATTAATAAAGAAATGATAAAATTTTGTATTGTTGGATAATGTTTTGAACATTTCCTATATCAAAAGTTGATCGGATCAGGCACGTTATCTAAAAGCGTTGATGTTCTAAATCAAACTACAGTTCTTAGTATACAGAACACACACAAGAGGAAGAGTTCAGAATTGAACGATTCCTTCTTGAGGTATTGTAGACTAGGTCAGATCAATGTGACCCGACTAGCTAGAGTTACATAAAGATGCATATTTAAATTAGTTTGAATTTACATCTTGTGAAACTCGCCGGTCATGTCACAAAGATAAGATGACCATGGCCCTGTTTATTGGAAACAGAGAAAGAGTTAATGAACTCTTGGGACTGATACATGATGATGTATGTAATGTCTCCTGTCTACACATGCCAGGACTGGTTCTTTATACTTTATTACGTTCTCTGATAATCTCTCAAGATTCAGACATATGTTCCTGTTGAAACACAAGTCCGAACATTTTGAGATATTCACAGAATATAAGTTAGAAGTAGAGAACCAAAACGGGTATAAGTATTATGTCCTTTGATGAGATCAAGGAGGAGAATACTTGAGCACGGAATTCTTGGACTTTTCTAAAGGAGAATGAGAATCTCTCTCAGCATTACTCCTCCGTATACACCATAGCACGATGGTATATCGGGGCGGAGCAATAACACCCTATGTGATAAGGTGTGCTCTATGATGAGTACTACTGAGTTTCCTATTTCCTTTTGGGAGTTATGCGCTTGAGAAGCTGCATACCTATTGAATAGGGTTCGAATCAGATCATTACCTACCACTTCATATGTGATATGGAAAGGGAAGAGCCCATGTCTTAAGCTAGTTAAGATTTGGGGTTGTCCGGCCTATGTCTAAAAGCAAAATCCGGACAAGCTCGAGGTAAGGTAAGTTATGTAGAACTGGAAGTGTTTCAGCTATACAAACTACAGCAAATGATTTGGTAGAACCGAAGGATTCAATAGTAACCAACGAACCTCAGCCTCTCCGCCGATCTAGTAGGGTTCCTCACCCACCTGAGAGATACTTCGGTTTCTCTATGACAGTGGGAGCAAGGATTGCATCATGGGATGATGACCCAACTAGTTTCGAGCTGGCCATCAGGAGTGGGACTCTGTAAGAATGGCTGGATGCTTAATGATCTGAGATGGAATCCATGTACACCAACAAAGTATGGACTTTGGTTGCTATATCTGAAGGGTTAAATCCCCATCAGGAGCGAGTATATCTTGAGAAGCTTACATGGTGTAGATGGAAAAGTTGAGACTTTCAAAGCTAGACTTGTTAAAACTTTTCGTCATCGACCAGGCGTAAATAATGATGAAACCTTTTCAAGTGGCTATGCTTAAGTCCATCCAGATCCTACTTGCCACGGCTACATACCATGACTACGATATCTGGCGGTTGGGTGCCATGACTGCTTTTCTAAATGATGTTTTAGAAGAGAACGTCTATAAGTACATAGCCAGAGGGCTTCGTAGACAGTGGGAGCAGCGGAAACGTGTACAAGATGCTTTATAGGATAAAGCAGGTATCGTGGAGTTGGAACATCTGTTTTGATGTGGTGGTCAAAGAGTTTGACTTCATCAAAATGGTAGATGAACCTTGTATAAACAAAAAGGTAGTAGGGAGTATGGTGATGATCTTCGTAGAGTACGTGGATGACATACTCATGATAGGGAAGGAGTTTTCTATGCTACGCTCGTTCAATCTCCGCTTATCACCATGATTCTCCATATAGGATCAAAAGTGATACCTCCTAAATCCTGGATTTTGGATCTATGAAATAGATCTAATTGGATATTAAGATACTCACTAGTTGTAGTGAGATGGTATCAGTCGATCCTGGGGAGAATCACTGGAAGGGTTCCAGGGTGATAAGGACGACTGAAAGTCAGTCACAGGCATTGTCTTTACCCTCAGTAAAGGGACGGTATGTTGGAAGAGTTCCAAGCTAGATACCGTGGCATACTAGACGATAAAGGCTGGATACATCTCTACTAAAGATGCTACCAAAGAGACAGTCTGGATGTATATTTGTTCATGAGATGAACTTAGTTCCTCCCATTGTGTGACAATGGAGTTGTGGCTTATGCCAAGGAACACCCGTCCCATCAATGATCCAGATTTATTCTAAGGCAGTATCACCTGATCATGGAGATGGTTGATCTCCAAGGAGATCGAGGTTAGGAGAGTAGACTCAGAGGACAGCACGGCGGATCCACTCACAAAGGCCTTTTCCCAGAGAGAGACTTTTATGGGATGGTTGAGTATGAGATACTACAACCACTGCTATCAGATGGCCCTAGTGCAAGTGGGAGATTGTTAGTTATATGTATGCCCTAGAGGCCATTACTATACATAGGATGTATATTGTAGTGGATGCTTGGACATATATAGGGAGGACTTTCTTGCTCGACATGATAGTACGCTATCTGGTTGCTTTTTACCTTAACGTGTACACTGATTGTCTCTCTGTTACATGTTGGTAAAGCCCTTAGGATGCGTACTTGACTACCTGGACTATGATGCGGATCATACTAGTGGGGACATGGTAGTCCGTAAGTACATCCTTCAAAGTCCCTAGTCATGGGTGTATCGAGACAGGGCATCGATATACCAGAGTAGACTAGCGTATACCTTCTCGACCCATACAGATGGGCGATGGATGATCCCATATCCATTGGTGTTTGACATCAGAGATGATATACGGGTGCTCAGTGGAGACTGGGTACACTGGACGGACTCGCCGAGAACTCCCAGATGGTATTATACCTTACGTCAGATGGCAGTTCTCTGGTGACACTGGTACAGAGTAGTCTGTTGACCCGAGATCGTCATAGAGTCTTGTGTGGTTCCCACTGTGCTTTGATTTCCATCTTACCACGTCCAAGAGGGCGTGCAAAACGGTGGTTTTTGGGTACAGTCCCGAATCACATGGAGGCAATGAGCGATAGGAGGGGATTCGTCTCTCCCGGTATAGGGAGTTGATGTTGCGCTGTGTTCGATTGGCTATAACAGGAAATCCCTGACCAGGGTTGTTGAGATTTACTGGTAAGTGTTACCAGTAGTTTCTCGAATTGTTATAGACCTCATATCGACACGACTTATCGAGCTATTGGGGTCTGACGTTTACCACCCTTAGGCGAGATATGCGACAGATCAGACGATCAGACCGGACTGTACGGTAAGTGTTACTGGTTGGATTCACAAGAGTGTGAGCGGGCTTGCTCGTCGATCTTCTGATCGTTCAATACCCGGGTGGCCGTTACGTTTAGCAGACCGCTTGCGGCTTGTGGGTGTTTGATATGATCATCACCTGCTGCCGGCGTATTGACGAGTCTTTAGAGTCCTACACAGAGGTTTCCTGGCTCAAGCGAAACGAAATAGGAGCGCATATGAGATATGTGCGGGACCGAGAATAATGCGTGTATGTGATACCGTATTTTATTCTCGCGATGAATGTATCGATATGGTTGTATGCGATATAACCTAGTTATCGAATCAAGGATTGATTCGATAAATCGATACATTGTATATTAGTCGGTTATATGCGATATGACCGGATCGTTAAATCAAGTGTTGATTTAATGATTTAATGCATAATTATATATTTGATATATTACTTTGCATTAACTAGTATTGGTTCACTTTAAATGGATTTTCTCACTTGGATTGTGCACATTGTATATGTGATATAGTTTTGTGCACTTGTATGTATCATGTTTGATGATACATGTATACTTATGTTTGTGTAAAGATTGAACCATGGTTATTCAAATGGTTAGGGTTTTGATTTTCATATTTATTTATTTATTTATTTCTTTTTGGAAAAGATAAGAGGAAAATGGTGGCTTTCTTTGTTTGTAGTTGAAACTTCATGAAGCTTTGACTACATGACCATTTTGTCTCATGCTTAACCCTAACCATTTAAACAAACCATGGTCTACTCTCTACACTTAACTAGGGTTAGGATATGATAAGTATTCATATTATTTTCTATTTTTGAAAATACTTATGATATTCTTTCTTCTTCTTCTTCATCTTCTTCAAAGAAGAAAACCTAGACTTCATCAATGGTGACTTGATGAAATGAGTGAGAAGTCCAATTCTAAAGTGAACCCACTTCCTATTTCTTCATCCTCTACCTCTTGCCAAGTAGTATAGGGTGTTCTCTTCACAAGTTTCATGACTTGGTGAAGTGGGAGCTTGATCTAGTGATGCCTCGACGTAGATCATCTTCGGCACGAAGCCGACGACCTTGCCCGCCCATTTCTCCGATGAAGCCGACGCTAGAGCCCGGGTTTCCATTTGGACAGCGAGGAGACTTCATTGCGGAGCTATGGAGGTGGAGGACCGGATCTACAAAGGTTGTATTTCCGTTCTCTTAGTAAAGTAGTTTACTAGTTGCATCTTTTGCCTAGACATCTAGTTAACGATCCGTATTAGGGTTTCTCGGCACCCGTAAAATTTAAAATTGGCATGGTTGATGCCTTGTGAGACCTCATTAGAGTGCCTAGGAACCCTACACGCATGGATACGAGTATTTATGTGTTGATGTTAGACACTGGTTTTCATGTTGTTTTAGAGTGTCGATGTTTGACACTCAGGTTCCATGCGACATACAGGATTTGAGGGCCGATCTGAGGGCTGATCTGAGTATTTCAGGATTTGAGGTGTTGTTGAGTTACACCGTGTTTTTCCATGCTTATGATTTGTGCATGAGATTTTTTACTATCCCGCACTCAGTATTCAGTTGATATGCATTGATTCATGTAGATATAGTACCCTGGTGGTGTACCCTGGTCATGATAGTTGTATATTCATATTGTCATACTCATACTACCAGCTTACATGTTATTGATCATTACTGTTAGTGCATACTTGCGATTTCAGTATGATTTTATTTACTATTCACGAGTTGGCAACTCACCCCCGTTGTGCCACAGTGTTTGCAGGACTTTCCCTCAGAGTAGTCGCGGCATGGCGTCTTATCATCTATACTTTTGCGGATACCGCTACGTTTGGCTGTGAGGCCGTTGCTTTTAGGTGGGTTTGCGGTTATCTGTTTGTATATTGTATATCTTTTGTTTGGATCTAGTATTCTCCATCTACCACTGTTTGTATATGTCTTAGAGATGACTTGTAAGGACTCTGTGTTGTATATTTGGTGACCTTGGGTGCCGTGCTCGTGAGAGCCGGTTATGTTGGAAAGTTTTACCTCTTTAAGCAGTTTCCTTTGATATTTCTTCGCTTCGGCGTCGTATACTTATTGTGGTGATTGTCTCCGCCGTTGGGCGTGATTTTGCTCCCAATTGGGATGTTTTATATATTATCTGTGTTGTACCCATTTTCGGGGCTGGTTTTTATAAAGGAGGTGCTGCCGAAATTTTCAAGAAAGAAAACTAGAGTTAGAGATTTTACTTGTGATTTTCTAAATGTTTTAAACTATGTTTTCTCCGTTGATCCAGTTTTGGGTGGTTTAGATTTCTGGATTTTCGGCTTACTTGAGTTGCGTACGCCTGTAAACGTTACGTAGTTCAAGTGTCGGTTACGGGCCAAACCTGGGTCATGACACAGACGAGAAGATCGGACTGTACGGTAGTGTTACTGATAGGCTTTTGCAGGAGTTGGAGCGGGCTAGCTTGCTGATCTTCTGATCGTTTAATACCCGGGTAGCTGTTATGTCCAGCTAGTACCGTTGACGGCTTGTGGGTGCTTGATGCGATCATCACCTACCGCCGGCGTATTGACGAGTCTTTAGAGTCCTACACGGAGGTTTCACCGGCTCAGGCAAAACGAAGTAGGAGCATATATATGATATGTGCGGGACCGAGATTAATATGAGTATGTGATACCGCATTCTATTCTCGCGATATTATGTGTCGATCGGTTATATGAGATATAGCGGGGTTATCGAATCAAATGTTGATTCGATGAGTCGATACTGTAGCGGTCGGTTATATATGGTATAGCCGGGTTGTCGAATCAAGTGTTGATTCGATAAGTTGATACAAATAATATTAGCCGGTCATATGAGATATAACTGGATTATTAAATCAAGTGTTGATTTAATGATTTAATGTATAATTGTATATGTGATTTACTACATTACATTAACTAATATTAGCTTACTTAAGCATTTATTTTTCTCACATGTGCACACTTAATATATATGTGATAAAGATTAATTGTGTTTTATTATGTGTTATGGTTGATGATACATGCAACATGGGTGTATGAGAATTACACCATGATAAAGATATTGTAGGGTTTATTTATTTATTGTAATTCATTTATTAGTTGGAAATTTGTCGCATGGTATGAAGCTTCATGAAGCTTTAAGACCCATTGACTTAGTCCACTAGTTTTGTCTCACACTAGATATTTGTTAACCCAACCATTATCTTAACTCATGGTTAGGTCTCTACATGAGTAATATTAGATATTTTCTTACCCATGGTTGTCTCACAACATTATCTCTCTTCATCTTCTTCCTCAAAACTCAAGAGCTCTCTAGCTTTTGTTAAAGTGAGAAATAATAGTGAGAAAAAGAAATCCAAAGTGAGCAAAAATCCTACTTCATCATTCTCTACTAGATTAGCACTTTAGTATAGGGTGTTAGCTTCACTAATCCCACATTAGTGAAGAGGGTAGCTTGGGTTAGTGTCTTCTCGACGTAGATCATCTTCGGCCTCGAAGAGTTCAAGCAAGTTCGTTGCTTTCTTCTCATGGAGCCGTTCAAGAGTCCGCAAGATCATTTCAACGCAGCGAAGGGATTACTATTAGGAGCTATTGAAGTGAAGGACCGATCTACAAAGGTTGTATTTCTAGTTCACTTAGATGTAAAGTAGTTTACATTTAGTTTCGTATGATTATCTAGTTAACGATTCTAGTTTAGGGTTCTTTAAAACGGCATAATTTTGAAAATGGCATGGACGATACCTCCCGAAAACTTGCTGTCGTTTTAGGAGCCCTATAATATATATGTCCAACAATACGAAAAAATCTCCAAATCACACGCAATCGCAGCTCATTCAACCCTATGAATCGAAACAAATAAATAAATATACGAACTCAAATCATAATTTTCGAAACAACGTTAGCTATACTAACACACATATATGCATACCTCACCGACTTCCGCCACTTCCATCGCCAAAACATAATCCTTTGGTCATTAACTTATAAGAACCCTATGAATATACAACATGAATTTTAAATATCAAAACCTAACACAGTTTAATTGTATGCTCAAATTTCTGTAAATAATATCTATACGTACTTGACTAACTCCCACCGCTGCCATCGCCACCAGATCATCGCCTTAAATAGTATCCTTTCATATCGTCGAAGTTCTCTTGCGAAAAAAAGTTACATAATAACCTTTCCTGTGGGTCGGCTGATCAGGGTTATACGGTTCTTGTGGCGGAGGGTGGGGATAATAAGGATTTTATGGCGGAGGCAAAGGCCAGGGTAGTACCCTTCTTGTGATTGCGGAGGTGGAGGATAAGGGTAGTACGGCGTTCCCTCTGATAGAGGAGAGTAATATGGTCGCTGCGTCGGAGAAAAGTAATATGCCGACTGTGGCGGCAATGGACCATGTGCTGACCACGGTTGCGGAGGCAAAACGTATTGTTGTGAGAATTGTTCCCATCGTGCCTCCATTTGAGCTCTCCAAGCAGCTTCATCTTCCGCCCTCTTCTTATCTGCTTCATCCCTCCTCCTGAGCTGCTCCTCTAGCTCATTGATCCGTTGTGCTTCAGCCGATTTTTGGTTAGAGCAAGATGTCGACGAACTTGAAGTAGTTCTTCTGGAACCGGACCGCGAAAAACTAACGGGATCACCGAATAAGCGAATATGACCGTGTCCCCTTGACTGAAGGAAAATTTGCTCCATAATAGATATCTCGGCCTCCGTAGGAAGAGGATCGTCGGCCGGATATTCGGGATTTGATTCCTGATTACTCCTCTCTGCCTCCTCGAAATCTTCCTTCGATAAATAAATCAATAATTAATTTTCTTTACGAAATTAACAAGTGTAATTAATTTACTTAAAAGAACTGAAAAATGCAAGCTTACCATATGTTGAGTGGCTATATCCATCCTTTCTTCTGACATGTCCTCTCTTATGTGCAATGCTTTCCAAATCTCAGGGAGGCTCGGCTTTTTCCCAGCCTTCTCCTATAACGAATATTTGATTTATTTATACGTGAAGATATGTAACGATAAAATTGAAAAATCGAACATTTATGTAATTAAAGATAAACTAACCAAAATAGCCCTATACTGATCAGTAGGAACCGATCCACCATAATAATCATTTTTTGTTTTCTCTCGGTTCTTCTTATTCCTTTCTGATACTTCCTGTTTATTCAGAAGATAATATCTCTAAATGTAATTTAATCTAAATTCGGTATTCAAACCATTTAAGTATATTTTTAATTTCCTTTACTTCAGGTGTATTCCAATGCAATAGGAGAAACACAAACTGATCTTTAGGGATGATAGAGGGAAGAGCGACAAAACGTTCCCAATCATCCGTAAATTTCTCCGACTGTTTGAATTTTTCTTCAATCTTTGACACTATCTTTTGAATATTTGTGACATCTCATACCGGGCATGCGTCTAATGTCCGTCTATATCGTCTTCTAAGACGAAATGTTTCTGTAATACAGATTAATAAATATATTATTTAATAAATTTATAACATATGATAGGTATGCATGTAATGTTGAAATATAGTTATGTATTATCAAGAGTGAGCGTCAAGTCCATACGTATGCTTTGTAGGGGTTATCTGTAAACGTGAAGCCTACGTTCCAGAAGTCGGTGTTGCGGATGGAAATACCGATATAACCATAGAAATGTGTAGCCCACATACTCGGACCTACGGGCTTCCCACCTACCCATTTTAGAATTGTCCTTTTTCCAAGCATATCGTATTTCGTAATTTCGTTTGCAACCTTTCTTCCATGGTGTTCAAACCGGGCCGGATTATCCCTCGTAGCCCGTGCCTCATCAATACTCGTGTCTGCTGCCTCTATCATCATATCGCTTTGAGGTCGAGCAGCAGCCTACCGCGCTAGTGCCTTCGCATTGTCCCTATCTCGATACAGTTTTTCATTTTGTAAATCGTGAGGAAGAGATAATACATGAATCCACTAATTGGTGACGGGATTCGAGAACAACCCAGGTTCTCTACTCAAGTCTGTGCATTGCTTGTCTAGTTGTGTATATGGATCATGCTGCATTGATGGACCTGCATCCTCCTGATCAGATATATCTACACATTTTAATTTATTATAATCAATGCAATAGTTATTTGAATAAAATAATGCATATTCCACGTAGCTAACCTAATCTCACTCTTATGAATAAGTTTCTTAAAACCCATATCTATTCCTATCAGTAGTCCTATCCTCAGTCATCTCTCTATTCCTATTTCTAGTCCACCTTTGCTCACATGTCTCACATCAAGGTAATGTCGATGCAACACGCTGCTGTTAGGGAACACCTTAGCAATCCACTGTTGCTTACTTATTATTGCACCGGAATGGTAACGATGCAACGTGTCGTGGTGGGAACGTCCCAACGAATTCTTTACGATTCATTTTATAGAGATCCGACTATGTTTTACATTGGTGGTCGACCACCTAACGCAGCCCTTCTTTATCCTGGCTTGGAACAGGAAGTGAAAGATCAAGAAATTTTAAGAACATCACTGCGGGTTTTTTTTTTCTCACTATCTGACAAAATTTTCTACAGTCTACCATTGCAGAACTTAATATGTATTATGAAATTAGTTTCTGTGTTGTGAATAATATTCCTTCCATGCTTATATTTCAATTGCCAAAATCATTGTTTGGTCCCATCCCATACCCATTTTAGATTCAACGATAAATCGGTCAAGAATAGTATTCGGATATTCTTCCTTATGCATAATGTTACACATCAAGATCCTCTCTCTTCTAATTGTTGCTGTCATGTCCCAAAATCACATTATATATTTAATAAATTTACGGATTGATTGCATGACAGGGCCGAAGATTCCTACCACTAGAACCGCCAGGCATAACTACATCATATAGATATCTGATATATATTCTGACAACACTACTCAAATTAATTCTCATTTACACAATATTGTAAGCAATACATGCGACAGACTAATGGTGGCCGTATTCATTGCTATCACTTTGATTACTCCCACATTAAGTCTAAGCACCAAATAGCTGAAGGAACCCATAGTTGCCTTGGCCAGGAATTTGTCATCACCTCACAATTTTGCGGCTTGACAGCTGGTTGTAAACTTCGTCATCTCTTTCCAGGAGTTCTCTATTTCTTGAGTTGTCTAACTATCTGGCCTCATTTTTAATGGAAAAAGGCTTGGATGGTAACTATCACTCTTACATTTATTAATCCTGAAGTTGGTGTTCAATTATCAGGCTGATTGTCTCTGGGATTTTGACAGATGCACGAGATGTATCGTGAAGCCGGCATACGAGGATTCTGGAAAGGAATCATTCCGACTCTTATCATGGTCGGTTATCGAGTCCGGGGTCATGGAGTTTGGTTGTTCAGTTTGTAAAAGTCACTAATTTGTGCCTCTGCACAACAAGGGCCAGTTTATACAGTAACACTAACTACGAAAAAATAAAATACATAAAGTAGTTGTAGGTATCTCTGAAAAGCTACCCCTTGTTTATATTTGATAACCAGTGATAGAGAAAGTGCTATTTTTAAACTCTGTTACTATTTTCATCTTGAACTTCTTTTTATTCCATTTTTAGCTAGCTGGAGGTATTTATGTGAAAACCTTAATGAAGATATTCTTTATAGCTTTGTTTAAGATTCGGAAAGCAAACCGAATATGGTAAGTTATGTGAGTTGATAGAAGTTGGAGATATCTGTTTAAGGAAACTCGACAGTTGCATTGGTATTCAAATGCTTGAAACTCTACATCCAATTCAAAAGGATTAGCATGCTTCTTCGCTGCTTTATGATGTTTAGAAACTTCTAAGCTTTTACGAGAAATGAAAAACTTTTAAGCTTATTCTATTGTACAACACTAATGGATTGAAGAATGAATAGATGGTAACACTCCCGAAATATATCCCCCCTCCCTCTTCAGTTCATGTCAACTGTGCTACGAGGTAGAATAATTGTTTTTTTCGACTGTTATAAATCTTGATTTCATATTGCGAAGCTTGTGTAACTTCTCTCAGCATTATTTTTTCTGTCGCCGTACATTGCTTCTCTTTTAGATGCTGGAGATTTTCCTTTTCCTGCCCGATTAATTTGTCTTCATAGAAGAAACTAACAACCTTTTTTCCCCACTTCCTCATTGTGCAACAAGATAAAAAGATCACATTTCTCGGTATTTACGTAATGGAATATCTTCACTATAGGTACCATGGATGCAATAACAAAGATGATTCGTTACGAAGGGTTAGCTGGATTTTATAAAGGGATGGGTACGAAAATCGTACAGAGCGTTTTTGCTGCTTCGGTTCTTTTCATGATAAAGGAAGAGCCGGTGAAGTTATATCTGATACTTGCCCATGGTAGCAAGCATATCCTTAAGCTTAAAAGTGATACCAAGCCAGTGAGAAGAATAAGATAGCCTCATAGATAGTTTAGTAGATGTTTTTTGTTTATTTAGATTGTACAGTCTACAGAAAGTGGCATGGTTCTATATAAGCTGCTTTTATTTGATCAAACTTTGTTGTATAAATGGTGTATAAGTTTCTAGTACAGTTGTATCATTCAACATAGTAATGATTATGAAATTAACCCAGTGAAACTCTCCTGGGTAACTTGTACCGACTTAAATTCCTTTATTTCATTTTCCTTTTTCTTCTTGCTGCTGAACGGAAGGTCTGAGCTTCAAATCCCGTTGATGTGCTTGCATTATTCACAAAAAAAAGGTAATAAAAAGAAAATAGGCAGCTTATAATGTTTAATGTATAAGCAAATTTTGAGTCGAGATTTTGCATATATTATTGTGTAAATACTTATCTTGCATTTCCTCAGCGTTGCCATGCTCATACATGATATGTTTTCTTGACCCATCAAAAAGTAATTCATTTTCGGGCTCATAAATGTCAGAAACTAAACTCTCAACAAGTTTTCCGTAAAATGTTATTTGGTTGTCGTAAATTCGGTCTAATATGAAAATCAAGCCAAAAGCAGATGTTTGTTTGACACAATAGGCAAATGTCTACGGTTGGTTAAATTTTCTGCTTTATCGGGAGGAAAAAAAACAAACAAGATCATGGCGACCCCAATAATAGTAAGATAGTTTTATTTTAGCTTTTAGCAGCTCTACGGGTGCTATCAGTGCAAACTTCTCAGTTTTAGACTCGCATTATGAAGATGATTCGGGGCTAGATTCATAAAATGATAATTACATTCGTGACTGTTGACATATCTTCCTCTCTCGCATCTCTAAAGCAATGATGCTATCTCGGTATCGATCCCTCTAGCTTTAGAGTGATCCCTTCGGCCATGATGGGCTTAGAAAGAAAAATGTGCATTTCTAGTATGATTCTGAGGATGTGCAAGCATAAAGAACAAACTTTTAGGATATCTGTTCTACTATGTTCATGATGGCTAATGGGCCAACCGGCCCATATCCGCCCAAATGAGTGGGCATGCAGGTCGGGTTCGGTCCGGTCTTAATTAGACCGAAACTACTTGGAGTAGGGTTTGGCCTTTCCATATGTATACAAAATGTATTTATAGGGTTTAAAAGAAACAACAATTGAGATTGAAAACAATTGTTAGGGTTTTATTTTATCCCCTAGTCTTTTCTTAGATTTAACTCATCTTCAACTCAGTGACGGGATGAAAAATGAGAACTTCTCGCCATTGCGGTGTAGCGATGAAAAATGTTAATCGAGGAAGGAGGATGACTATCAGAATCGGACGTGACGTGAGCAACAAAGATCCTCCTTCATATAGATTGAGTTAAACATGTATATATTAACGCTTCCCTATATTAATTAGATCACATCTATCCAGTGAATATAAGTTAAATAAAAAATAAGGTATTAGTGCTTCAAATACTCACGTTGGAAATCTGATCCATTTTTAAAACATTATACGATACAAAAATCATGTTTTGTTGGATCTAAACGTAGATTTGAATTTTTTTTTGGTTTAAATATTAACGGATCTATCTTTTTTTATAAAAACGGGTAGAGTTTATGGAGATCCATTGGTCAGTGGTATGTCGTTTATGTATCATAATATGTAGAGTTTTTGATTTTAATGATTATGAACGATATAGATAAATAATTAGACTTTTGGTAGAGATCGATAATAGAACATACTATATGAAACGGACAATTTTTTTTGGGTAAAATCATGAAGAAAATATAAAGATCCTAATTTTTCATGAAGAAAACTCTAACCTTAATTTTGGAAAATCGTGGGGAAATTTATAAAACAAATAAAAAAGGTGATTTTGGCATGGACAACGATATTTTTTAGCACAATATATCTAAGATTATAAAAGTGATGATGCTCAATATTGACGATGCGAGATCAGGACACGTGGCGGACGACATGTCCCAGGACCCGGAAGAAAGAGCCCACGGAGGCCGACCAGGCCACCCTTGTACCCGACCTGCAAGCACAAGCCGGCCCTCCACGGGGGCCCCTGCATATTTGCCTCCTCAGCCCCTCATCTCGCCCCGGGCTGCCACAGGACCAAGGTTCCTCAACCTTCTTGCCCGGTTCCGAGCTCTCCAGCCGAGGCCGTCTTCCTCGGCCCCTCCGTTCAGCTCCACCGCTCACAGGCGTAACCGCCGCTCCACGAATATCGCCATGCGCGGATTCTCCGCCAGCAACATCCCACGTTCCACGCCTCCGCAATCTCCATTAATGGGCGATCCGCTCTCTACGTGGGCGTGATGTCGGGAGCGTAACTGCTGGTGAGATTCTCGCGCCTGCTGCTGCGTGCCATCACCGCTATATAAACCCCCATCACAGAAGGGTCAGGTAAGCCTTTTTGATTCTACTTAGCCGTTACTCTGCTCGGATGTAGCATTAACTTGATCGTCGGAGGGTCCTCGGTGGTACCAAACCACCCCGGGACTTTTTTGCAGGTACTCGGCGCTAAACTCCTCAAATCACCAATCCAGCCAAAACCCATTGAGATCCACATGCAACAGAAGATCAACACGAAAACCCATCAGGAGATCAACGGAAGACAATATCTGACGGAGACCTGAAAATGACCTCCATCAGTTGGCGCCGTCTGTGGGAAACCCCAAACTCCACAAAAAACAAAGTTGGTCTTCCAATCTCCGTCAACATGGCAAGCGACCATCCAGAAGATTCGGGTACCGGCCGCCGCCTCCCCCTCACCGGAGGCGCGGATGAACCCCCTCCGGTGACTATCATCCACGCCCTCGCCGGCCGAATAGATCAGCTACAGTCCCTTGTGGAGGCGCTCGTCCGTGCCCAAACAGTGGGGCCTGGGCTCCAGATCGCCGCCCCTCCGCCTCCGGAATGCTCTGCCCCCGTCGGCAAGGCCGATCACTAGCAGGCTGCGACACCCGACCACGGATCTCACGGACCGATACTCCCTGAGGCCCGTTGGGCGTCTTGCGGCTCTACCCCGAGGTTCGCCACCGGAGCACTACGCCTCGAACCTCCTCACGACCCTTGCCCCCCTGAGGAAATGTCAGTCACCCCGCCTGCCCACAGGCATGACCGGCACCCTCTCCCCCGACGGGGACACATAGGAGGAGCTCGCCACGACAGCTCGAGAGCCACCGCGCCTGGGGATCTGAGGAACCTCATCGAGAGGAACCGGAGCCGTGCCCAGACGCAGGTCTCCCACAATGGAGGCCAGGGATCATGAGGCGCCGAGTCCTCGGGGTACCACGGCCGACTCGACGCCCTCGAGAAGTATATCGAGGGCATGCGCCGGGAAAGTCACCTCTCAGTCGGCGGGACCGAGTACGCCGCGGACTCGCTCACCAAACCGTTCACCGAGGAACTACTCACTGTCCGCGTCTCCTCGCGCAACAAACCCCCGAAGGTCTCTCTGTTCGACGGGAAAACCGACCCCAAGGACCATTTGGATGCTTTCACTGCGAGAATGAGCTTCTAGGACCATTCCGATGCCGCCAAGTGCAGGGCCTTCCCGGCCACCCTCATCCGTTCTGGTCGGGACTGGTTCCGAGGACTCGAGCCTCGCTCGATCTCGACCTTTGACGAGCTGGCTACTCAATTCCTTGGCCACTTCGTTGGGAACCGTCGGCAGAAGCGCACGGTTGACTACCTCTTCACAATTAAGAGTGAAGACAAGGAGACGTTCAAAGCTTACATCACCCGTTTTTACAACGCCCTCCTCGAGGTTCCCGAGCACCGGGATGAGATTGTCATCACGGCGCTCAGATCTGGTCTGAGGCACAAGGAGTGGCTGCGCTCTTTTGCGCTGGCACAGCCTAAGACCATGGCCGAGGTCAAGGCATGGACAGAGCGCGAAGTTCAGCTAGAGTCCGAGGTGAACGCAAACCTCCCCCGGGCAGATTGATCCGACCAGAAGAAGAGGGCTCGGGAGGAGAGGCCGGAGCGTCAGCAGCCCTATCACCCGAAGTTCCAGGAGTATACCCCCCTCAACGTATCCCTCGCAGTATTTCTAGAGGAGGCCCAGAACGAGGGGTTCTTCAAGTTCCCTCCGATCCCACGTCAGGCCGCGAAGCGAACCCGGGGCCCTTACTGCTCTTTCCATCGGACACTGGGCCATGCCACGGAGGATTGCAAGCAACTCAGGGACTATGTCGAAGAGCTCATCCTATCGGGACACCTCGCCGCATACTTGAGGGACAAACAGCAGGCCGACCGCGAGCAGGAGTAGCATCGCCCTCCCGCTGACCTGACCATCGGTCAGTTCATGCTCGTTTTGGCGGACGACCATCACGGAACTCAGGGAGCCTCATACCCTGTGCCAAGCGCGGAGGCCAACAGTCCTCCAGGGAGCTCGGGCCGAGCCAATAAAATCATCTACTAGCCTGTACTTTTCTTTTAGGGCAATGTAAACTCTTCCTAGGGTCTGTTGTTAATTTAATAAAGATCAACAAGACATTGCGAAAAAGAAGGAAAAACCTTGTTTATTCAAAAGGTATTATAGGCTCCTCAGCCATACATACAAAAAGAAAAAGAAAATTACAACAGCGGAGGAAAGGGGTGCAGAGAGCACTGCTCATGATACTCGGCAAAGTTCTCCACCAGCCGAGGCCTCGCGAGATCCAACCTCTTCCCTCGGTTCCCCCCACGCGCGTTGACCCCGAGCCTCAACTCATAGCACTCGCGGACGAGCGCCTTCGAGCGATCCAGCCGGTTCGCGGAGATCAGGCCGAAGCGCCTCAGGGACCGCAGCTTGCCCACAGCCTCGTCATAGAGCTTCTCGGACAGGGGGTTGTAAAGCCCCGGCGATGCCCTCCAGATGGAGTACATCAGTAGCTGCAGTAAGGAGGAGCGTCGGGGGAGCAGCCGGCCGAAATAGTCCTCGATGCTCCCATAGACCAACTGCACCGTGTCCTCGGTGTAGTTCTGGTCGTAAAGGTACACGTCTTCGAAATGGATGATGTCGGGGATGGTAAACGGGAAGTCTTGCATTTTCGACGACCTGTTTATGAAGGATGGGAGGACCAGTACTCTTTCAGCCTTATATAGCCCACTGCGCCCTAACAGAGCTCAACAGTCGCCCGTTTTCACCCAAAAAGTCGCTGCCACGCGGCTGTCATCAAGCCTTCTCTGGTGGAACCGAAATGACGCGCCCCTAGCACTTCGCCTCCCTTCGCATTCAATGCGCATGCTACGTGCACAATCGACGCGACTGTTCTTGTTCCCCATGCCTACAGCTGGATGGTCGGGCTACACCTCGCGAAGAATTAGCCAAAGCAGCTACCCTGCTCGGCTATACCTGGCCGGTAGCTTCCTTACCGCAACGCCAGGGATCAGAAGCAATCAAGCCCAATCGTCGCTCGGCTATCCCTGGCGGGTAGCTTCCCTGCCGCAACGCCGGGGATCAGAAAGTCCTCCCAGAGGCAGTCGAGCCCAACCGTCGCTCGGCTATCCTTGGTGGGTAGCTTCCCTACCGCAATGCCAGGGATCAGAAAGCTCTCCCAGAGGCAGTCAAGCCCGAGGATCCCTCGCTCGGCTATCCTTCAGGACAAAAGCCCTCGCCAAGAGGCACCGGGCAGTAACCCTGCCCGGTCAAGGGTTCTTGGTAGGCTTCTACAGCCCCTCCCGCGCCAAGGACCAAAGTCCTTCCAGAGGCAGTCGAGTCCTTGCTCGGCTATCCCCGGCTGGTAGCTTCCTACCACAACAGATAGGGATCAAAGTCCTCGCCAAGAGGCACTGGGCAGTAACCCTGCTTGGTCCCCGTCCTGAAGGATCAAAGCCCTCGCAAGAGGCAACCGAGCAGCTGCCCTGCTCGGTCAACTCCGGCTGGTAGTTGCCTACCCACGACACCAGAGGTCAAAGCCCTCGCCAAGAGGCAACCGCACAGCTTCACTGCCCGGTCATCCTTAGTGTGCTTCTTACAGCCCCTCCAACGCTAAGGATCAAAGCCCTTGCAAGAGGCAACCGAGCAGCTACCCTGCTCGGTCGTCCCTGGGGGGTAGCTTCCCTAACGCAACGCCAGGGATCAGAAAGCCCTCCCAGAGGCAGTCGAGCCTGTGGATCCCTCGCTCGGCTGTCCGTCAGGACAAAAGCCCTCACCAAGAGACGCCGGGCGGTAACCCCGCTCGATCCCCGGCCTGAAGGATCAAAGCCCTCGAAAAAGGCAACCGAGCAGTTACCCTGCTCGGTCATCCCCGGCTGGTGGTCGATGCTTGCATCGCCAGAAGTCAAAAGATGGCACCCCCATGGGGCCTCCCACTCATGCTCGGCACAAATACGGCGAATAGCGCTCTGCCCGTCAACGCAGAGGATCCGAGACCCCAGTGAGGGACATTAAGTCTATCCAGGTCTAAACGATCTCCCCTCGACTTCGGGGCCCATGGGAATACCTCCTCGGCAGCGTTTGGCATGCTCCTCGGCAAGTGAACGAAATCAACTCGACGGATGATCGCTATACAGATGGCCAACCTGACATGAAAACACAACGGTGCAAGCAGATATATCTTACGAGCATTCTTCATAAACAGATGGATCCTGCTCGTAAGATATCTCTGCAAACAAAGAAAATACAAGCCAGAAAGCTAGCCTAACTTTCCGACGAACTCAACGGGGATGAGCCCGGCCCAGCTCAGGACCCTCTCAGACAGCAGCACATCAGGTCGGGGGATGGGCTCCCACGACGCCACTCTCACCGCGGCGGGGTCATTGGACTGTTCCCCCGGCAAACATTTCTCACTCGACCACTTGGTAAGCACGGGCCAGTCCTTGCCCTCGGGAGGGGAAACGAAGAAAAATTTCTTCTTCCAATCATGAATAGAAGAGGGCAAGGCCACGACCCTGGTCCCGGCAGCGCCCCCCGGCCGCTTTTTGAAAGAGAGATAGACCCATCTCGGGTCGCCCACTCGACTACCAGGGTGACTTTTGAAGAATCGAGAAGGGAGAGGCTAAAGGGAACCGCCTGTAACTTCAGGCGGATCAAGAACCCGAGAAGGGTCCTCCACAAGTTCGGCACTAACTGGCCGAGGGCCAGACCGAAAAATTCAGCGTGGCGATGACCTCGGGAGAGAAGGGCAGATGCATTTCGCCCCCAAAAGCTTCCAAATACAGGGTGATTTCCCTGCCCCGTACTTGATCCGCCCTCTCTCCCTCCTTGGCCAGTCGGAGCGTGTAACGCGAGGGGATGTGGAAGCGAGCCCGAGCATTGGCGAGCTCGTCATCATGCCTCACCCAACACGAGAAGCCGGGGGCCACATCTACCGCCTCCTCCCTTGGGGCTGCCCCTGCCGCACGATCCCGGGGAGAGGATCCGACCCCTGATCCCCGGGGGGACTTGGACACAACTAAGGGGTCCCTAGAACCTACTTCTACAACATCTACCGACTCTACAAAGGAAGACATCTAACCTTGAAAAAGGGAGTCTTCGGGAGCCGAAAATGGGAGAAAGAAGACGAGAGCCGAGCAACCAGGACTTAAAAGAGGGAAATATGAAGGAGTAGGGGTCCGAGGGCGGGCCCACCCTTACTTATTGCTGCAAGCGGCCTCATCCAACGACGCTCGTCATCTCCCGCCGAAACGACTCCTCGCGTCCAGTGGCTCCGATCGCTTCACGTGTCGGTCCTGTGATGGACCGCATCCCATCAGACGTCGCAGGCCTGCATACGTCGCGTCGGCCAATCGACGCTTGACGCGTGGACCGTCGCTTCAGCGGCAGAGTGCACAAACCGGCTCACCCTCTTTAAATGCTGAGATCTCGCCCTGATTCGCTAGCAGAAAAGACAACTGATGGCCCGAGGACCCGTCCCGACAAAGCCTTGGGAAGGAGCTCCCCTCGGGAGGCGTGACAGTCCACTCCTGACCCGACCCGCTAGCTGGTCGGGACAAGAGCGGGGGGCTAATGATGATGCTCAATATTGGCGATGCGAGATCAGGATACGTGGCGGACGACATGTCTCAGGACCCGGAAGAAAGAGCCCACGGAGGCCGACCAGGCCACCCTTGTACCCGACCTGCAAGCACAAGCCGGCCCTCCACGGGCCCCCCTGCATATTTGCCTCCTCGGCCCCTTAGCTCGCCCCGGGCTGCCACAGGACCAAGGTTCCTCAACCCTCTTGCCCGGTTCCGAGCTCCCCAGCCGAGGCCGTCTTCCTCGGCCCCTCCGACCAGCTCCACCGCTCACAGGCATAACCGTCGCTCCACGAATCTCGCCATGCGCGGATTCTCCGCCAGCAACATCCCACGTTCCACGCCTCCGCGATCTCCATTAATAGGCGATCCGCTCTCTACGCGGGCGTGGCGTCGGGAGCGTAACTGCTGGCGAGATTCTCGCGCCTGCTGCTGCGTGCCATCACCGCTATATAAACCCCCATCATAGAGGGGTCAGGTAAGCCTTTTTGATTCCACTTAGCCGTTACTCTGCTCGGATCTAGCATTAAATTGATCTTCGGAGGGTCCTCGGTGGTACCAAACCACCCCGGGACTTCTTTGCAGGTACTCGGTGCTAAACTCCTCAAATCACCAATCCTGCCAAAACCCACTGAGATCCACACGTAACAGAAGATCACCACGAAAACCCATCGGGAGATCAACGGAAGACAACATCTGACGGAGACCTCAAAAGGACCTCCATCAAAAAGATTTTTCTCTTTTTTTTGGATTTTTCAGATAATTAAATGAATTTTATTGTATTTTTCTGGAATTTTTGAAAAATTTTAAATAAAAAAATAATATACATAGTATACATTAGAGGGGTCGACATGATTTCAGATCTAGTTGCAGTAAATGAAACAAAGATTACAAGAGAAGAGAGGAGAAGTTACCATCCCGGGAAATCTAGGGGGCATCCACATACTTTCGGCCGAAATGGCCAATTTGATGAACTCGGCCGAAAATTTTGAGCTTTGGGGGTTTGGGTTTCTTCAGCCGCCTCCTATGGAACTTAGGATTTCTAATGTATGTTCTGAATAGGAGAAAAGGATGAGGGTTTCTTTAGAATGGGGTGAGGTGTAATTTTGCACAAAAACCCTTCAAAATAAGAAATCAATAAATAAACCCTATAAAAGAGAAAATAAAAGGTTAGTACCTAAAACAATATACATAATATACATTAGAGGGGTTAAAAATATATCATATGTATTACGGCTCATGAAGAACCATCAGCTCTTTCTCATCACTTGCTGAAAATTCTAAAAATGGTTTTAAATGTTGACCGTTAATTTTAAAATTGCGACCATCTTTAGGATCTTCGATTTCAATAGCTCCATGTAAGAGAACATTTTTAATATTGTAGGGGCCCGTCCATCTAGATTTTAAATTTCCAGAAAATAAGTGCAATCTAGAAATATAAAGTTAAACTTTTTGGTCTACAATAAAATCTTTTTTAAAAATCTTTTTATCATGAAAAAATTCTGTTCTCTAAAAATATTGGTATTGTCGTATGAGTCGTTCCTAATCTCCTCCAATCCATTCAATTGGACTTTCCTATATTTAACAGCCTCTTCTATATCCATATTAAGCTGTTTTATGGCTCACATAGGCCGGTGCTCCAACTCCATAGGTAAATGGCTGGGTTTTCCAAATATAAGCCTATAAGGAGACATGACAAAGATGGTTTTATAAGTGGTTCGGTAAGCCCAAAGTGCGTCAACAAATTTAATCGACCAATCCTTTCGATTTTTATTGACCGTCTTCTCAAATATTTGCTTGATTTGTCTATTTGAAACTTCAACCTGCCCATTAGTTTGCGGATGATATAGGGTAGATAATTTGTGGTGGATCGAGTATTTTCTCATTAAGGCTTCAAAAGATCTGTTACAAAAGTGGGTGCCATTATAACTGATAATAGAGCGTGGAATGCCAAACCGAGAAATGATATTATTTTTCAAGAACTTAACAACAACTTTGTTGTCATTGGTTTTGCATGTCATCGCTTCAACCCATTTTGACACGTAGTCGATCGCCACCAAAATATATACATTTCCAAAAGAATTAGGGAATGACCCCACAAAATCGATGTCCCAAACATCAAAGATCTCAACAATTAGGATATAGTTGAGAGGTATTATATTCCTTCTAGTGATTTTACCTAGCCGTTGACAGCGATCACAAGTTTTACAAAAGTGATGTGCATTTTTAAATAAAGTGGGGCAATAAAACACACTTTGTAAAACTTTTTCAGCTGTCTTTTTCGGCCCAAAGTGCCCTCCTCTTGCGTGATCATGACAAAACGAAAGAACACTCCTAATCTCGTCATTAGGCATACATCGTCGTACGATTTGGTCATTACAGTGTTTAAATAAATAAGGATCATCCCAATATAAGTGTTTCACTTGGGAATAAAACTTATATCGATCTTATTTAGACCAATCGGACGGTGTCATTTTCGTGATAAGAAAATTAACTATATCGGCAAACCATGGTTCGCTCGAAATCGCATATAACTGCTCGTTAGGAAAATGATCATTTATAGGAAGTTCTTGTTTGGGTGCAAAGGAGAGACATGATAAGTGATCGGCCATAACATTTTCGGATCCCTTTTTATCTTTTATTTCAAGGTCAAATTCTTTCAATAAAAGGATTGTAACATTTTAAAAATAAATAAATAATTAATTAATTAAATAAAATGCTTTAGGTGCATTTTCTAATAATCGGTAAAATAAACCGTATTTTCCGTAAAACTTAACTACAATTATTTTTCAATATAGATTTAAATACGCCTATTTTAATTATGTAATTACTAGTATTTAGTATTTAATTGGTCACTTATAAATTTTTAGTTTACTAAAATATTTTCCGTAATTAATTAAATTTAAATATTTACATAAGCTTTTAATTATACTTTTAATTAGTGATAAATACAAATTTGAATGGGTTAATTTGACAAAAGTGAACCATGACAAATCAAAACAAGTTTTTTAGCATGCTCACTCTTTTCTTAATATGTCTTCACTATTCTAGTAGATTCTAGCATGAAACAATTAAGAAAATAAATAAAATTAATTAAATTAGTGAAAAGACTTAAAGGAGATGTTTAATTAAAGAACTTTCTACACCATTCTACACTCTTTTCTCTCTCTCTCTCTCTTTTCCTCCCTAGGGTTTGGTCGAGCCTCACCTTTGGCTGCCATCATTTTCCCCCCTCTCATTTTCTCTCAAAAATTCATCATTTTTGCCTAAAAAATCCATCAAAAATCCAATAAAATCTACACCAATTTCCATTAACTCCTAATCCAACCTTTAACCCTTATTCCTTGGCCAAATCAAGCATGGATTTTGGGAGCAAGAGAGCATGTTGGGGTGGCTAGGTTGCAAGCTAGATTTCTAAACTTGGAGGTATAAACCTAACTTATGTTTAAATTGTTGTTAAATTACTTTAATCTAGTCTAATTAGGAGTTTAATCATGGGTTTAATTTTAAGATTTAAAATTCAAGAAAGGGGTTTGAGTTTAAGTTAGGGTTTTCATAAATTGGTTGTGGTTTGAAGTGTAGTATAACATCTTAGAGTATGCATGTTGAAATTTAGTTGTCAAATTACTAATTGTTACATTTTAATTGTTCAAATTAAGCTATTTGTAAACTAGAATTTTATAAAACAAATAAATAGGTGAGATAAAATTCTAGTGAGAATGTTTATCAATGATTCATGGTTTTAATGGGTAGATTAACATGTTAATTGAATGCAAAACCTAATTTGGTTACTAGTTGCTAATTGTTAGTTTAAAATTGTGATAATTATGCTATTTTGCTAACTAGGTTTTTAGAAATTAATTTAAAATGTGGGATTAAAGTCTAGTTAGGGTTTTTAGTACATCATTAAGGTTTCCATGAGTGGTTTAACAATTTAAAATATGCAAAATCTAGCTTAATTGTTGAATTGTGAATTTTGTTTTAAAAAAGTGTTAAAATTTGATATTTTTGCAAACTAGAATTTTGGGTTTAATGGAAATTGATAAGATTAAATTTAAGTAATGGTTTTTATGATCTACTTAGGATATTTAGTGAATATTATGGCTACTAGTTTTGTTAAAATATCATGTTTCGAATTAAAACGGTTATTTGATGCTTCCAGGTTGAGGTTTTGATGCGTTACAATCTATTTCATATTATAATTAGTGATCTGTGAAACTATGATTGATGTGTTTGGGTTTTTCTCGATTAATCGGCGTTTGTACGCCGATGTCGGGGGTTATTTAGTTATTTTGCATGAGCGGGTCATAGGTTTTAACCTATGCGTGTTTCGTGTGTTGTTTTGGTTCTTATCCGCGATTCGGTTTACGATACTATATATGTTTGTGTATAGGTACTCCTCAAGTGGACTTCAGAAGATGAAGAGGAGGATGGCGGCATCGACTTCGGCAGACAAGGACCAGGTGAGTAGATGTATATCTACGGGGGAAGTCGGGTGGATGGCGTATAGCACCCCCGTAAACGTAGAATAAGGATATTACGTACTGTTATTAGGATGTCAGACGTGACCTTAGATTCTTGACGAGTAGGGTCCTATTGAAGACTTTAGGTTGGACTAGACTGATTTAGAAAGACTTAACCAGAGAATGACTGCCTTGGAGGAAATTCGTAGGTTTCATGTTGACACACACACACACACATAAACATGACTTGGTGTATGCGTGTGTGTGTATAGGAATGTGTGTAGGTATACACACACACACACACACACACAATATATACATGTGATATGAGGATGTTATACGATACCAGAGGATGAGTCGATGTGACTCGGCTTGATGCCGTGATCTATTGGATATATGATCGAGTTATGACATGAGATGTGTTATGATATTAGCGGATCGTTGGGCAATGAGATTATATAAAACATATTTATATAAATGATAATAGGTGATGATGACATTGAAATGTACGAGACTCTAGAATAGAACCCGGATTATAATATGTGACTTAATCACGATATGATATATGACATGATATTTTAGTGGATCATTTAATGATGGATATTTACACAGACGATGATATATGTTTGATGATATTGGGATGTATGCGATTATAGTACAGTACCCTTGATCATGATATTGTTTGATGATGATATTAAATGAACGATGGTGCATATATATGTGATAGTTGACCCGTACCCTGATTTTGGGATGCCGTATGATGGATTTTACCGTACAAGGAATATATGTGATGATTGATCCGTACTCTTGGTTCGAGAAAGTCGTACTACGTACGTGACGCTATTGAGGCTGGATCGCCGACTACTAGAGATATCGACTCAGGTTTAGGAGGATTCTTTTTACCTTTCGACTAGTGTCTTTAGTTAGTTACTTAGTGGTTAGGTATATCTTAGTTTAGGCTCGAGTCATACTTATTTTCAAAACTAACGAATTGTGCGCATTTTTAAAGACAGCCTGAGGGATACTACGGATTTTTCAAAGGACATATCTTTTCATAAAAACCCCGTAGCCCCTAATTTTCTAAAAACCACGATTCGTTCTTTTTCAAACAACAAACTGTATGACTCATAATTTGTATGTATTCTCTAGTTGTGCGTTTACTACACATTCACTATTATATTCATGTTGTATTCATCGCATTGCATGTTCACACATATGTTTCTTTAGCTAATATGAAACTCTGCCTGTTAGGATACCAGCACCATTACCGATGATGCGCATGTTCCACGTACACTTATTTGTTGCCTCACACACATCATCATCGGTAATTGCCATGTCACGTACACTTTAGAACATATGATCTTTTATTGATATAATCAGCTAAATGCTAGTCTAATATAATATGGTGTGATTACTCTCATGTGCTGGTTTAGACATTGTATTTATTACTTAGACACTTCATGCATTCACATATTCATATTATCATGCAGTATTGTGGGGCTTAAGCCGATACTCATTATTTACTTACTCATGATTTTGGGATTTTGGATTTCTATGAGATTTCTGGATTTTGGGGGAAAACCACAAGAATTTAATAAAAGCTTAGTATCATCATTTTTAAAAATGCAAGTTGCGGTTTTCTCGTGATGTATGTGTCGTCTACCATGAGATTTCATGTTTTCTGTTGGATTTCGAGACCCGATTCGAGGAGTGGATGAACCATCTCGGGTACATGGTGGGCCCGGTATTGTGCCCCGAGGCAAGAAGTTCGAGTTGTAGACGATGAGCTTGGCAGGGGAAGACTACCTACCGGTGATATCTGGCACGGCGGATATCCAGAGGATACCAACCGTTGTCGTGAGATTTGATGATATGGGCCGATCCGGACTGACGGAGCCTGAGTTATTGAGACTATGAGATATTGAGACTATGAGATATTGAGACTTTGAGATTTACATGTTTTGTGTCCATGCTTGACATGGATTTCCATGGATTTCATTGATGATGTTTCATATTATTATACAAATTTTAGTATGATAAAAGTTAAAGATTTCTTATACAGATATATCCAGATTTCATGGTTGATTATTTTACATGCATGGTGCATGCATACTCATACACATGACATGTTACTACTTGAGGCACTGACACGAGCACTGAGCATTGCACTTACGCATAGATTATCACCTTGCCACTACTAGATGACTAGTGTTATATTAAGTATATTATTATGACCTAAGAGATCGTCGTGCATGTGATTTCTACCCGCAGATGTCTTCTACTCACGAGTTGGCAACTCACCCCCATTGTGCCAAATTTTCTTACAGGTTTCGATGTACAGGTTTCCTTGGCAGCTTGCTGGCACATCATTTCATTCAGGGTGATTTGCTTGGTAGGTTGGTTTGCTTGTATCAGGACCGCCGTTGTACTTTTATTGCTTCATTTGTATCTAGTAAGTTTCATCAACCAGACTTGCATTACTTGATAAATTTAGAAGACCAGTTGCTTATTCTTTCGACCTTAGAGTCACGCTTATACTGTTATAGTTTTCTAATGGTTTTGATAGTTTTCTTTGAATTTTTTCCTCGCCCTTCGGCGTTGTATATTATATTGCTTGCGTGGTGGTGACCGCCAATTGGCGAAGAGCTAGCTCCCGCTTGGGAATGCCTTTTTATTATTGTTTATGTATATATTCTTATTTGTACCCGTTTGGGGTCAGTTTTTACAAAGGAGACTCTGCCGAAATTTTTAAGAAATTTGATGTTGCTTTAAAAACATGCTTTCCTACACTTCTTCTTTTAAATGGTTTAGATTTCTGGGCTTCGGCTTACTTAGATTACGTTACGCCTTTAGACGTTTCATAATTTAAGTGCCGGTCACGTTCCGTACCTTCGGGTCATGACAAGGATCCATCTGATAAGTCCGGCTTTTGCATCTTTCTTCAAAATAAGATATCTAATGGCCGAGTGATCTGTGTAGATCGTAATGTGTGAACCGATGAGATAGGACCTAAACTTTTCAAGTGCAAACATAACAGCTAAAAAATCTTTTTCTGTGGTAGAATAATTTAATTGTGTATCATTAAGGGTCCTACTCGTGTAATGGATCACATATGACATCTTATTAATTCGCTGTCCTAAAACAGCTCCTATGGAATAATCGGATGCATCACACATAATCTCGAAGGGCTGGCTCCAATCGGGAGCGTGAATAATTGTAACATCCTTGCACGATCGTACGTTATTTAACGATATTAATTAGTATTTTGAATTTTGTTTTTATTTATTATTTGGGTTGTGATTGGTTTGGATAGTATGTGTGTTTATCGGACCCGACCCGTTTGTATGAAACCTGTTATGGTGCTAGAGTATATTTTATTGATATTTATCCGTAAACTAAATCTATATGAATCTTAAACATCCTGAGATACCATGTATAATATATTAGATTAGAATATATTCTTTTAACTCTTACATATATGGTTTAAGGGGGCTACGTATGTATAGATTATTTCCAATATATTTCCTTCGAAATTTAGTAGAGATGGATCGGAGATTTGTAATATCTTTTATAATATTATTAGTTATTAGTTATATACTAAACTATATATATATATATATATATATATATATATATATATATATATGAGAATAAGAATAATGGAGGAAAAAGGCCATAGGAGGGAATTTCCTCCTATGGCGTCGAAAATACACACCCTCCATCATTTTTTTCGACGATCGGACTCCATCATCTTCATCGTTATCATCTAAGATGTGGATACACCAAATTTCATGTGATTCTACAACTTTTTCACCGTTGATTTAGCAATGTAAAAAGTTCTATTGTCGGTAAACCGTTAATTTTGAACCCACTAATTCAACGGTGAAAAAGTTGTAGAATCACATGAAATTTGGTGTACCCACATGTTAGATGATAAAGATGAAGATGATGGAGTCCGATCGACATAAAAAACGATGCATGTTGTATTTTTTCGACGCCATAGGAGGAAATTCCCTTCTATGACATCTTTCCTCCATTATTCTCTCTCTCTCTCTCTCTATATATATATATTATTTACATATACTATATAAAAATTAAATTTATATTTTCCTATTTAAACCAAAATTCTCACTCTCTCTCTCTCTCTGCTCATCTCTTTTCTCTCTCTCCCTCTTTCCCGCGTCTCCTCCTCCCTTTCTTTCTCCCTTTCCAATCACCATGCTCCAACTCTTCATCCTTGCCACTATTAACCATCGATCATCTCCTTCCTCTTGACTCCAAACCCGTCGCCGGCGACCCTTTCACCTTTGCCAACACCTTCCTCGTCACGTTCAACCCATCACCCTAACCTCGTCGTCTTCAACGTCTCTACCGTCGGCCCTCTCTCCCGATCATCCCTAACTTCGGCAACCTCCATCTTCATCTTCGAAGCACCAAACCCATCTCTTTCCTCATCCTCGACTCCACCGCCAACATCTCCTTCTCCTTCCTCTATCGAGATCACCATCAACTTCCTTCGCCATCGTCGCCGCAACTCCTACGCCCAACTCCAGCCCTCGACCCCGATCACATGGAACCTAACCTTGACCCGAGCAGCACCCTCATCACCTTCATCTTCTGCCATCGAACCACCGAGACCCACACCATCGCCACCTTTGTTAGTTATGTATATGCCCTAGAGGCCATTATTGTACATATGTTGTATATTATAGTGGATGCTTGGATATATATATAGATGACTTTCTTGCTTGACATGATAGTATGCTATCTGGTTTCTCTTTGTCTTAACATGTAGATTTGTATTGTAATACTGTCTTGCTCTCACATGTTGATAAAGCCCTTAGAATGTGTACCTGACTACTGGGACTATGATGGAGATCATACTAGTGGGGCAGGGTAGTCCACAAGTACATCCTATAACTGTTCCTAGTCGAGGGTGTATCGAGATGGGGCATCGATACTCCAGAGTAGACTAGCGTATATGCTCTTGACCCATATGACGGGCGATGGATAGATCCCACATCCATTGGTGTTTGACATCAAAGATGGTATACGGGTGCTCAGTGGAGACTGGGTACACTGAATGGACTCACCGAGAACTCCTAATTGGTATTATATCTATCGTCAGATAGCAGTTCTTTGGTGATACTGGTACAGGTTAGTCTGTAGACCCGAGATCGTCATAGAGTCTTGTGTGATTCCCACCGTGCTTTGATTTCCACCTTACCACGTTCATGAGAACGTGCAAAACGGTGGCTTTTGGGTACAGTCCCGAATCACACGGAGGCAATGAACGATAGGAGGGGTTTCGTCTCTCCCGGTATTGGGGGTTGATGTTGCGCTGTGCTCGATTGGCTATAACTGAAAGTCCCTGGCCATGGCTGATATGGAGATCTACTGGTAAGTGTTATCAGTAGTTTCTTGACCCGTTATGAGCCTCACATCGGCACGACTTATCGGTTACTGGGGTCTGACGTTTACCACCCCTAGACTGGATATGCGACATATCAGACGAAGTGACCGGACTGTACGGTAGTGTTACTAATTGGATTCACAGGAGTGTGAGCAGGCTTGCTTGTTGATCTTCTGATTACTCAATACCCGGGTGGCCGTTACGTTTAGCTAACCGCTTGCGGCTTGTGGGTGTTTGATATAATCATCACCTACTGCCGGCGTATTGACGAGTCTTTAGAGCCCTACACAGAGGTTTCCTGGCTCAGGCGAAACGGAGTAGGAGTACATATGTGATATATGCGGGATCGAGATTGATACGTGTATGTGATACTGCATTCTATTCTCGCGACTTGTGACATTGGTCGGTTATATGTGATATAGCCGGGTTATCGGATCAAGTGTTGATTCGATAAGTTGTCGCATTAGATATTAGTCGGTTATATGTGATATAGCCGGATTATTAAATCAAGTATTGATTTAATAATTTAATGTAGAATTATATATTTGATATATTAAATTACATTAACTAATATTAGCTCACTTAAGCATTCCTTTTTCTCACTTGATGATACATTGATATATATGTGATATATGTTAATTATATTATTTTCTTTTGTTCACAAATAATATATATGTGATATGTATCATTGTGACATGCTAGGTTACACATGCAACAAGGGTGTAAGAGACTCAAACCATGCTAGGTTTAATGTTGGTTAATATTTATTATTTAGTAATTAAAAATCATTTGGATTTTCTGATGGCTTGGAGCTTGCATGAAGCTTGTAGAACATTGACTTAGTCCTCTTGATTTATTTTTACATAAAGATATTTATTAATCCAACCATTAACCGCACACTATGGTTTATTCTCTACAAGGGTTAAGGCATGACATAACTCATCATGGTTGCATTTCTAACCTCATAAGTTTTATTCATTCATCACTTCATCTTCTTCTTCCTCATGAAAGCTTGCTCGCTTTTTCTATATGATGAAAAATTGTGAGAAAAAGAAAACTAAAGAGAGCCCATTTCCTATTTCATCATCCTCTACTATTATCCATTTAGTTTTGTGTGTTTGCTTCACTAATTTCATATTAGTGAAGAGATAAGTTGAGTTCGTGTTTTCTCGAAGTAGATCATCTTGGATTTCGAAGACTACAAGCAAGCATGCATCATTCACCTTGTGGAGCTTCTCAAGAGTCCGGGAGTTCTTTGATCGCTGTGAAGGGACCACTACTTGGAGATAATGAAGCAAAGGAACGGACTACAAAGGTTGTAATCCCTAATCACTTAGAAGTAAAGTTGTTTACTTTATATTTCCGTATGATTCTCTAGTAAAAGATCTAGGTTAGGGTTCTTTATAGCATGGCAAAATTTTAATTTGGCATGGACGATGCCATCCGAAACCTTGCTATCGTGCTTAGGAACCCTACAGTGGTATCAGAGCCTAGCTAGAGAATTAGACGGATTGTGTAGGATTACGAAACCGAAACAACTCCGAAACTTGAAACAACGAACCCTAGTTTCTGTCGAAATTTTCTGCGAGTCAAATTTTTTTTAAACAACTGCAGAATGTTGTATGAGATGCAACATGAACACTGTACAAAATTCAACCCCCTCACCTTTATTGGTCCAGCCACACATGCATAAAAACCGGCCGATCGGCCAAAGTAGGGATTTCAGGGTTCAATTTTTTACAGTGTTCCAGTTTCTGGGGTTTGGTATTTCAGGTGTTGCTTGTTTTTGCTAAATTTGCATGTAATGTTATCTTTATGCATTGGCTATTTGGAGTGTTTCGTATTCGTAATTCTAACTTTGTTTCGGGTATTTTAGACGGTGTTAAAAAGTTCGAACGGATATCAAATACCCACTTTAACCCTCGCTGGAAATTTTTCAAGAGTTGGATCTTTTTCATAGTTAAAGAACATTCAAATATCATGAAAGTAATGCGGTGGACCCTCTAGAAGAACGAAACCCAAACTCGATTCTGTGACCGTAAGAACCGCCGGCAAACCTCAGGGTTTGTGGTAGTTCCACGGCGCCACAGGTGAGGCATTGGTTGACCCTTCTACGGCTGGTTCATAGATAATGTGGCATGTACTGAGTATTTTTAAACTGCGCTCAAATGTTGAGCTTTTTGGGAAATTTTGGGTGTTTGTTGATTCGATCGGAATGTTTAACATCGTCTAGCTTTTTATGGAATGTGATACAATATATGGAATTCATATGGTGAGGCATGAAATCCGAGATATGTGATATTTCGGGTTTATGATGTCTTAGGTGATTGTAGATTCCAAATGTTGTAGTTTGACATTTCCTTTTCTGCGACCGTAAGTGTAATATGTGGTGTATCGCCGGTTTCGTTGCTATATGTCAACGACAATTGGGATACGCATATTTACTTACGTTGATGACATGCGATGTTATATGTTGCTGTGATATGTTATATTGGATCGTCGTGATTTGAATAGCCGGGGGTTTTATGTGAGATGCGGGATTTCATTTTCATTCATGTAAAATTCATTGTATGTAATATTCTTTTATTGGGGCACTTCCGGGTTGAGGATGATGTCACCATTGTATATTATTTACTTTTCCGCATTAGGATAGACCTAAGGAGGAGAGCACAAGCAACCGGGTTTTAAGGTCCAGTGGGAGGCCATCTTGATGAGTCGAGACCGGGTCTCCTAACCCTAGAATTGGGAGGGTTGCTTGCCGCTCTTGTAGGGATCTAGGGATGTGGGTTTGGCTATTCATCGGGACCGTGGAATCCGTGTTTTATACAGGCTCAAAAAAAAACACGGACCTCCTAGTATATCCAATATTTCATATGTTGTCTTCTGCTGCTGATATTCTGTGATGTGATCGCTTTATATGTTTGAGACGAATGCTTTATTATTATATATATGATATATAATAAACGTTGTTTATGTTTTGCACCCGCGATAGTCCCGCCCCGGTATGCCGTTAGTTAAGTAACCTAACGGTGCATAACGGGACACTGTGGCGAATGCGGATGGCATAAGCGTACGTTGTATTTTCGTTTCTTCTGTGATGCTTAGGAAGCATAAATAATGGGACTTCGTTAATGAGATTAATGAAAGAAAAGAAACCTAAAATATGTTGTAGAATCAAATTTTCAAAAAGGGTAGCTCTAGTTTTTGCTTTGCATAGCGGTATTCATTGTAGAATATCCAGCACCTTATTCGATAAGGAAAGAGCCGAGATCCCTTCACCGGGAGTGACCTCTTTAGCAAAACTACCAGATGCTACAACTCACTCGGTTTTTTTTTTGACTGCTTCTATAGTTCTTGCTTTGCATTGCCGTATTTATGAAATATCCTGCACATTATTCGACAAGGAAAGAGCCGAGATCTCTTCACCGGGAGTGACCTCTTTAGCGAAACTTGTAAAAGCCTCAAAAACACTCCTTTTCAAAATCACTTGTTTCTACAACGATATCAAGTTCATTACATAAAAGGTTTTCTTAAAAACCTATCGTAGCCCTCCATCGTTTCAGATAAAAACTATTTAGTATTCGTGCTACGGTAGTTTGGCCTCCGTCAAGGCGTAGTGTACGGTAGCTGATTAGTGCTTATCTGTAGCATGAGATGCGATTGGATTAGGGTATTCGTACGGCGTTGTTTGGCCTCCGTCAAGGGTTGTGCGGGTGGGTCTAATTCAATTAGGAAATGACGGGTTGAACTTGACTACGCGCCCTATGAGTAGTTTGGTCTCCGTCAAGGTCATAGGACGCTAGGGGTAAAAAGTATTATCGGGAATTTCAAGTGTTGAAATTTGCAATGAGATTGCATACCTTCTATGAGATAGTTGGATCCCGATACCCACTGCGAGTAAAAGTTACTCTTGGGAGAGTTTTACACATGACAATTAGCCGATCAAGTAGGTGTCTAGAAAGGTGTTAACGGGGTTATGCCTATGGGAAAATGAGGTTTATTTTAATTAGGTACGTGCGAAAGCACGGGGAACCTCTTTCAAAGTACCAACACTGGCCTGGCTGAAAAATTGGCGAACTTGTAAGTGTAATTAATCCTGGCTAATCTTACTTTTTAGGGTTTGAAGGAAGATTTGATAAAAACAGTGGGAGCCATCCTGATTAGATAAGATAATAACCAATCTAATCTTGCAAGTGTTAGTTATATGTATGCCCTAGAGGCCATTACTATACATAGGATGTATATTGTAGTGGATGCTTGGACATATATAGGGAGGACTTTCTTGCTCGACATGATAGTATGCTATCTGGTTGCTCTTTACCTTAACGTGTACACTGATTGTCTCTCTGTTACATGTTGGTAAAGCCCTTAGGATGCGTACTTGACTACCTGGACTATGATGCAGATCATACTAGTGGGGACATGGTAGTCCATAAGTACATCCTTCAAGGTCCCTAGTCGTGGGTGTATCGAGACGGGGCATCGATATACCAGAGTAGACTAGCGTATACCTTCTCGACCCATACAGATGGGCGATGGATGATCCCATATCCATTGGTGTTTGACATCAGAGATGATATACGGGTGCTCAATAGAGACTTGGTACACTGGACAGACTCGCCGAGAACTCCCAGATGGTATTATACCTTACGTCAGATGGCAGTTCTCTGGTGACACTGGTACAGGTTAGTCTGTAGACCCGAGATCGTCATAGAGTCTTGTATGATTCCCACTGTGCTTTGATTTCCACCTTACCATGTCCAAGAGGGCGTGCAAAACGGTGGTTTTTGGGTACAGTCCCGAATCACATGGAGGCAATGAGCGATAGGAGGGGATTCGTCTCTCCCGATATAGGGAGTTGATGTTGCACTGTGTTCGATTGGCTATAACCGGAAATCCCTGGCCATGGTTGCAGAGATTTGCTGGTAAGTGTTACCAGTAGTTTCTCGAACTGTTATAGACCTCATATCGACACGACTTATCGAGCTACTAGGGTCTGACGTTTACCACCCCTAGGTGAGATATGCGACATATCAGACGAACAGACCGGACTGTACGGTAAGTGTTACTCGTTGGATTCACAGGAGTGTGAGCGGGCTTGCTCATCGATCTTCTGATCGCTCAATACTCGGGTGGCCGTTACGTTTAGCAGACCGCTTGCGGCTTGTGGGTGCTTGATATGATCATCATCTGCTGCCGGCGTATTGACGAGTCTTTAGAGTCATACACAGAGGTTTCCTGGCTCAAGCGAAACGAAATAGGAGCGCATATGAGATATGTGCGGGACCGAGAATAATGCGTGTATTTGATACCGTATTCCATTCTCGCGATGAATGTATCGATTGGTTGTATGCGATATAACCTAGTTATCGAATCGAGGATTGATTCGATAAGTCGATACATTGGATATTAGTCGGTCATATGCGATGTGACCGGATCGTTAAATCAAGTGTTGATTTAATGATTTAATGTATAATTATATATTTGATATATTACTTTACATTAACTAATATTGGTTCACTTAAGATTTTTTTCTCACTTGTTTGTGCACATTGTATATGTGATATATTTTTGTGCACAAGATTGTATCATGTTTGATGATACATGCAAATTTGGGTGTGTATGCTTTAAACCATGGTTTAGGTTAATGGTTAAGGTTTATATTTAATTTATTTATTCATTCATTTATTCATTTTGGTTAAATGAAAATGGTGGCTTTCTTGTTTTATTCATGAAGCTTTATGAAGCTTTGAAAGTCTTTGCCATTTTTGTTTTATCCTTAACCTAACCATCAACCCAAACCCTAGTTTAATCTATACATGAGTTAAGCTCACCCATGGTTGTATTATGATAACTCATCACTTGATTTTCTTTTTAACATATGGATTATTATTCTTTTCTTCTTCTTTTTCCTTTTGAAAAAGAAAAGAAAAGCTTGCTTCAAAAATGTCAAGTGATGATTCCAAGTGAGAAATCCAAATCCAAAGTGAACCCATTTCCTATTTCTTCATCCTCTACCACTTGCCAAGTAGTATAGGGTGTTTTATTCACAAGTTTCATGACTTGGTGAAGTTGGAGCTTGATCTTGAGATGCCTCGACGTAGATCATCTTCGGCATCGAAGTCGACGACCTAGCCCGATCATTTCTTCGATGAAACCACTGCGAGAGTCCGGGATCCGATGGGTACAGCGGAGGGACTTCATCACGGAGCTATGGAGGTGGAGGACCGGATCTATAAAGGTTGTATTTCCGTTCACTTATTAGTTAAGTTGTTAACTAGTTGCATGTTTCGCCTAATCTCTAGTTAACGATCTAGTTAGGGTTTCTCGGCACCAAAAAATTTGAAATTGGCATGGTTGATTCCTTGTGAGACCTCAATAGTGTGCCTAGGAACCCCACAGTGGTATCAGAGCCTAGCTAGAGCCTTAAGCGATGCGTAGACGGAGTTAGAAACCCGATCGAACCCGAAACCCTAATCCATGACCCCTCTCTGTACATTTTTGAAAATTGTGGATTTTTCTGAATTAAAAATACCTGAAAAATTCAACAGGATAATATAAGAATTGTGGTGAAAAATGAACCCCTAATTCGTACATTCCACCGCGGAACTGCGGCAATAGCCTGCTTGGGCCGCGGTTCCGCGGCCGTACAGAGGAGTTAGGCAATATCTTTTGCACCATAATTCCTATTTCTGTGATTTATATTTTATGGGTATTTTTATTATGACTCAAGAGTTGAGTGTTCTGGGGTTGTATTGGGGACTCGGTGATTCGATCGGATTATTTAACTTTGTTTACTGTGTTTTTCCGGGTATCTTTAGAACATGTTAAAAGGTTCGACTGGATATAAATACCCACTTTTTCCCTTGCCGGGAAATTTCCAATTGTTGGATTTTTCCGTAGTTTAATGACGTTCTAAGTAGTGCAAGTAACATGATGGTCCCTCTAGAAGACAACAAACCTTAACTCGATTATGTGACCGTCTTGAACTGCCCTTTGAACCTTAGGGTTTGGGGCAGTATGGCATGCCACATGTGAGGCGTTGGCTTGACCCTTCTACGGCTGGACCGTTGGTACTGAGGCATGAAGTGAATGTTTTTAAACATGTTTCATGTGTTGATCTGTTTCAGGAAAACTTGGGTGTTTGAATGTTCGATCGGAAAGTTTAACATTTTCTATTTATCTGGAATGGGATACAATACTTGGAATCTACAAGTAGTTATGAGATAACTGTAATGCATGTTATAAACATAGCACTTTAGTCCAAATCATCGGTTGCCATAGAATTTTGATGTGATCAAAAGTCCGTCGCAATCACGTAGCGTACGCGGATACTCGCCAGATAAACTCAATAGTCTGCTACACCCCATAGCCCCGACCAAGTGACTGTAGGAGAACCCCGTCACCGAAAGTATCCGTTCGGGTGCTCGCGGCAGCGGTGTTCCGCCTTGGTGTACTTCGTCGACGGCATCGGGGGTGCGGCCGTCTACTGAAGTTTGCGACGAGCATTCGATCAGGATGTCGGGAATCTTGTTGAATTGCCCGACTTGATATTGAAAAGTGTTTTCGATAATGAGACTAAAATGTGGGGTTTATAATTGTTAGGCATGCGATGTCTAAGGAATTCATTTGATTAGGCATGCGATGTCTATGCAGGTTGCGGATTCCAACTGTTGTAGTTTTACACTTTCTTTTCTGTGACCGTAAGTGTAATATGTGATATCGCCGGTTTCGTTGCTATATGTCAACGACAATTGGGATGCGCATATTTACTTACGTTGATGACATGTGATATTATGTGTTGCTGGATATGTTATATTGGATCGTCGTGTTTGAATAGCCGGGGTTTTTTATGTGAGATGAGTGTTTTTCATTTTCATTCATTTAAAAACTTGTATGTATTATTCTTTTATTGGGGCACTTCCAGGTTGCGGAAGTTGTCACCGTTTGTATATTATTTACTTTTCCGCACTAGGATACACCCAAGGAGGAGAGCACAAGTAACCGGGTTCTGGAGTCCAGTGGGAGACCAACTCGAGGAGTCGAGTCCGGGTATCCTAACTCTAGAATTGGTAGGGTTGCTTGCCGCTCTCGTAGGGGTCTAGGGGTGTGGGTTTGGCTATTCATCGCGACCGTGGAATCCGTGTTTTATACTGGCTCGTATTGAAAACACGGACGTCCTAGTATATCCAATGTTTCATATGTTTCTTCTGCTGCGATATCTGTGATGTGATCATTTGATATGTTCTGTGATAAATACAGTATATAATATATATGATATATTATATAGACGTTACTTATGTTTTACACCCGCGCTAGCCCTGCCCCGCTCTGCCGTTAGTTACCTAACCTAACGGTGCATGAGGGGACATCGAGGCGAATGCGGATGGCATAAGTGTACGTTGTATTTATCTGTGATGTTTAGGTACTTAAATGATGGGACTTCATTAATGTGATTAATGAAAGAAAAGAAACCTAAAGATGTTGTGGAATCGAATTTCTTAAAAACAGGTAGCTACAGTTCTTACTTTGCATCGCGGTGTTCCTTGTAGAACATCCTGCACCTTATTCGATAGGGAAAGGACCGAGATCCCTTCACCGGGAGTGACACCTTTAGCAATAACTGGCAGATGCTACAACCCTCGGTTTGTATTTTGATTGCTTCTATAGTTTTTTGCTTTGCACAGTGATATATATGATATATCCCGCACCTCATTCGACGAGGAAAGGGCCGACGATCCCTTCACCGGGAGTGACCCCTTTAGCAAAACTAGAAAAGCCTAAAAAATACTCCATTTTAAAATCATTTGATTCTACAACGATATCAAGTTCATTACGCAATAGGTTTTCAGAAAAACCTGTCGTAGCCCTCCGTCATTTCAGATAAGTACTAGTTAGTATTCGTGCTGCGGTAGTTTGGCATTCGTCAAGGCGTAGTGTACGGTAGCTAACTAGTATTTATCTGCTTATGCATATGATGCGGATTGGATTAGGGTATTCGTACGGCGTTGTTTGGCATTCGTCAAGGGTCGTGCGGGTGGGTTTAATTCAATCAAGAAATGTACGGGTTGAACTTGACTAGTGGACTATGGGTTGTTTGGCATTCGTCAAGGTCATAGAACACTAGGGGTAAAATATTATCGGGAATTTCAAGTGTTGAAATTTGCAATGAGATTGCATACCTTCTATGAGATAGTTGGATCCCGATACCCGCTGCGAGTAATTGTTACTCCTGGGAGAGTTTTACACATTACAATTAGCTGATCAAGTAGGTGTCTAGAAAGGTGTCAACGGGGTTACGCCTCTGGGAAAACGAGCTTTACATTAATTAGGTCCGTGCGAAAGCACGGGGCACCTCCCTCAAAGTACCGACACTGGCCTGGCTGAAAGATTGGTGAACTTGTAGCGTGTAATTAATCCCGGCTAGTCTTTCCTTTTAGGGTTTGAAGGAAGATTTGATAAAAACAGTGGGAGCTATCCTGATTAGATAAAATAATAACCAATCTGATCTTGCAAGAGCGCACGCAGAGTGTTTTCTTCTCTCTCTCTCCAGGTAGCGACCATGCCACGCCTTAATCAAGATAATAAAACGGATGTATTGACCGAACCCGCTTGTTATACTGAGCTGGGGAACGTTGGTCCCGCTCCAACTTATAAATGTTATAAGACAGAGCAGGAAATTGGGGAATACCAGATTTCCCGTGCCGCCTAAACGAAGAAAGTGCATGATGATGCATCTTCTTTGGGTGTGTTCATTATAAAGAACTGTTTCTCAGTATCCTTTACGTCCTGGGTATATGATACCGGATCAGGATCCCAGATATGTAATTTGTTACATAGGGCTACAAAAAGGTAGAGAACTGAGAACGGGTGATAAGTTTCATGAGACAGAAAACGGGGCAAGTGTTGCAGCCAAGTCTGTTGGTCACTGTCACCCTGTATTACCAATACATTGATTCTGAACAAATGCTATTAGATACCGAACCTGATATACAAAATCATATCAGTCTCTTTATTAGTAAAGAAATGATATAATTTTGTATTGTTGGATAATGTTTTGAACATTTCCTATATCAAAAGTTGATCGGTTCAGGCACGTTATCTAAAACCATTGATATTCTAAATCAAACTACAGTTCTTAGTATACGGAACACACACAAGAGGAAGAGTTCAGAAATGAACGAATCCTTCTTGAGGTATTGTAGACTAGGTCATATCAATGCGACCCGACTAGCAAAGTTGCACAAAGATGCATATTTAAATCTGTTTGAATTTACATCTTGTGATAACTTGCCGGTCATGTCATAAAGATAAGTTGACCACAGCTCTGTTTATTGGAAGCAGAGAAAGAGTTAGTGAACTCTTGGGATGATACATGTTGATGTATGTAGGTCCCCTGTCTACACATGCCAGGACCGGTTCTTTCTACTTCATTACATTCTCTGATAATCTCTCAAGATTCAGCCATATGTTCCTGTTGAAACATAAGTCCGAAGCTTTTGAGATATTCACAGAATATAAGTTAGAAGTAGGAACCAATACGGGTATAAGTATTATGTCCTTTGATATGATCAAGGAGGAGAATACTTTAGCACGGAATTTCTGGATTATTCTAAAGGTGAATGAGATTCTCTCTCAGTGTTACTCCTCCGTATACACCACAGCACCTCGGTGTATCGGGGCGGAGCAATCACACCCTATATGATATGGTGTGTTCCATGATGAGTACTACTGAGTTCCCTATTTCCTTTTGGGAGTTATGTGCTTGAGAAGCTGCATACCTATTGAATAGGTTTCGAATCAAATCTGTGCCTACCACTCTATATGAGATATGGTATGGGAAGAGCCCATATCTTAAGTTTGTTAAGATTTGGGGTTGTCCGGCCTATGTCTAAAAAGAAAAATGCGGACAAGCTCGAGGCAAGGTCTGTTATGTAGAACTGGAAAGGTTCCAGCTATACAAACTGCAGCTGCTAATTTGGTAGAACTAAAGGATTCAATAGTCCTCGACGAACCTCAGCCTCTCCGCCGATCTGGTAGGGTTCCTCACCCACCTGAGAGATACTTCGGTTTCTCTATGACAGTGGGAGCAAGGATTGCATCATGAGATGATGAACCAACTAGTTTCGAGCTGGCCATCAGGAGTGGGACTCTGTAAGAATGGCTGGATGCTTGGCGATCTGAGATAGAATCCTTATACACCAACAAAGTATGGACTTTAGTTGCTTTATCTGAAGGGTTAAATCCCCATCAGGAGCAAGTATATCTTGAGAAGATTACTTGGTGTAGATGGAAAAGTTTAGACTTTCAAAGCTAGACTTGTTAAAGGTTTTCGTCATCGACCAGGCGTGGATAATGATGAAACCTTTTCCAGTGGCTATGCTTAAGTCCATCCAGATCCTACTTGCCATGGCTACATACCATGACTATGACATCTGGCGGTTGGGTGCCATGACTGCTTTTCTAAGTGATGTTTTAGAAGAGTGCGTCTATAAGTACATAGTCAGAGGGCTTCGTAGACAGTGGGAGAAGCGAAAACGTGTGCAAGATATTTTATGTAATAAAGCAGGCATCGCGGAGTTGGAACGTCTGTTTTGATGAATTAGTCAAACAGTTTGACATCATCAAAATAGTAGATGAACCTTGTATATACAAAAAGGGTAGTAGGGAGTATGGTAGTGATCCTCGTAGAGTACGTGGATGACATACTCTTGATAGGGAAGGAGTTTCCTATGCTACGCTTGGTCAATCTCCGCTTATCACAATGATTCTCCATTTAGGATCAAAGTAATATCTACTAAATCCTGGGTTTTGGATCTATGAGATAGATCTAATTGGATATTAGGACACTCACTAGTTGTAGTGAGATGGTATCAATTGATCCTGGGGAGAATCACTGGAAATGTTCCAGGGTGACAAGAACGACTGAATGTCAGACGCAGGCATTGTCTTTACCCTAAGTAAAGGGACGGTATGTTGGAAGAGTTCCAAGCTAGATCCCGTGGCATACTAGACGATAAAGGCTGGATACATCGCTACTTAAGATGCTACCAAAGAGGCAGTCTGGATGTATATTTGTTCATGAGATGAACTTAGTTCCTCCCATTGTGTGACAATGGAGTTGTGGCTTATGCTAAGGAACGCCAGTCCCATCAGTGATCCAGACATATTCTGAGGCAGTGTCACCTGATCGTGGAGATGGTTGATCTCCAGAGTGATCGAGGTTAGGAGAGTAGACTCAGAGGACAACACGGCGGATCCACTCACAAAGGCCTTTTCCCAGAGAGAGACTTTTATGGGATGGTTGAGTATGAGATACTACAACCACTGCTACAGATGACCCTAGTGCAAGTGGGAGATTGTTAGTTATATGTATGCCCTAGAGGCTATTACTATACATAGGATGTATATTGTAGTGGATGCTTGGACATATATAGGGAGGACTTTCTTGCTCGACATGATAGGATGCTATCTGGTTGCTCTTTACCTTAACGTGTACACTGATTGTCTCTCTGTTACATGTTGGTAAAGCCCTTAGGATGTGTACTTGACTACCTGGACTATGATGCAGATTATATTAGTGGGGACATGGTAGTCCATAAGTACATCCTTCAAGGTCCCTAGTCGTGGGTGTATCGAGACGGGGCATCGATATACCAGAGTAGACTAGCGTATACCTTCTCGACCCATACAGATGGGCGATGGATGATCTCATATCCATTGGTGTTTGACATCAGAGATGATATACGGGTGCTTAGTAGAGACTGGGTACACTGGACGGACTCGCCGAGAACTCCCAGATGGTATTATACCTTACATCAGATGGCAGTTCTCTGGTGACACTGGTACAGGTTAGTCTGTAGACCCGAGATTGTCGTAGAGTCTTGTGTGATTCCCAATGTGCTTTGATTTCCACCTTACCATGTCCAAGAGGGCGTGCAAAACGGTGGTTTTTGGGTACAGTCCCGAATCACATGGAGGCAATGAGCGATAGGAGGGGATTCGTCTCTCCCGGTATAGGGAGTTGATGTTGCACTGTGTTCGATTAGCTATAACCGGAAATCCCTGGCCATGGTTGCAGAGATTTACTGGTAAGTGTTACCAGTAGTTTCTCGAACTATTATAGACCTCATATCGACACGACTTATCGAGCTACTGGGGTCTGACGTTTACCACCCCTAGGTGAGATTGCGACATATCATACGAACAGACCGGACTGTACGGTAGGTGTTACTCGTTGGATTCACAGGAGTGTGAGCGGGCTTGCTCGTCGATCTTCTGATTGCTCAATACCTGGGTGGCCGTTACGTTTAGCAGACCGCTTGCGGCTTGTGGGTGCTTGATATGATCATCATCTGCTGCCGGCGTATTGACGAGTCTTTAGAGTCCTACACAGAGGTTTCCTGGCTCAAGAGAAACGAAATAGGAGCGCATATGAGATATGTGCGGGACCGAGAATAATGCGTGTATATGATACCGTATTCTATTCTCGCGATGAATGTATCGATTGGTTGTATGCGATATAACCTAGTTATCGAATCGAGGATTGATTCGATAAGTCGATACATTGGATATTAGTCGGTCATATGCGATGTGACCGGATCGTTAAATCAAGTGTTGATTTAATGATTTAATGTATAATTATATATTTGATATATTACTTTACATTAACTAATATTGGTTCACTTAAGATTTTTTTCTCACTTGTTTGTGCACATTGTATATATGATATATTTTTGTGCACAAGATTGTATCATGTTTGATGATACATGCAAACTTGGGTATGTATGCTTTAAACTATGGTTTAGGTTAATGGTTAAGGTTTATATTTAATTTATTTATTCATTTTGGTTAAATGAAAATGGTGGCTTTCTTGTTTTATTCATGAAGCTTCATGAAGCTTTGAAAGTCTTTGCCATTTTTGTTTTATCCTTAACCTAACCATCAACCCAAACCCTAGTTTAATCTCTACATGAGTTAAGCTCACCCATGGTTGTATTATGATAACTCATCACTTGATTTTCTTTTTAACATATGGATTATTATTCTTTTCTTCTTCTTCTTCCTCTTGAAAAAGAAAAGAAAAGCTTGCTTCAAAAATGTCAAGTGATGATTCCAAGTGAGAAATCCAAATCCAAAGTGAACCCACTTCCTATTTCTTCATCCTCTACCACTTGCTAAGTAGTATAGGGTGTTTTCTTCACAAGTTTCATGACTTGGTGAAGTTGGAGCTTGATCTTGAGATGCCTCGACGTAGATCATCTTCGGCATCGAAGTCGACGACCTAGCCCGATCATTTCTTCGATGAAACCACCGCAAGAGTCCGGGATCCGACGGGTACAGCGGAGGGACTTTATCACAGAGCTATGGAGGTGGAGGACCGGATCTACAAAGGTTGTATTTCCGTTCACTTATTAGTTAAGTTGTTAACTAGTTGCATGTTTCGCCTAATCTCTAGTTAACGATCTAGTTAGGGTTTCTCGGCACCGAAAAATTTGAAATTGGCATGGTTGATGCCTTATGAGACCTCATTAGTGTGCCTAGGAACCTTACAGCAAGAGCATACGCTAAAGTGTTTTCTTCTCTCTCTCTCTCTCCAGGTAGCGACCATGTCAGGCCTTAATCAAGATAATAATATGGATGTATTGACCGAACCCGCTTGTTATACTGAGAAGGGGAACGTTGGTTTCGTTCTTTCTTATAATTGTTATAAGACTGAGCAGGAATTAGGGGAATATCCGGAATCCCATGCCGCCCAAACGAAGAATAAGCATGTTGATGCATCTTTTTCGGGTGTGTTAGTTATTGAGAACCGTTTCTCAGTTCACTCTACGTCCTCGGTATTAGATACCGGATCGGGATCCCACATATGTAATATGTTACATGGGCTAAGGAAAGGTAGAGAACTGGGAGAGAATGATCATTCCATAAGAGTAGGGAATTGTGCAAATGTTGAAGCCAAAGCAGTTGGCGAATATTACCTTGTGTTACCAAATGGTAATATATTGATTCTGAACGATTGCTATTACATACCGACCCTGATATCCAATTTTATATTAGTTTCTTTATTAAGTAAAGAAGGATATAATTTTGTAGTACAGGATAATGTTATGAACATCTTCTTGAATCAAAAGTTGATTGGATCAGGCTTGTTAAATAATGGCATATACGTTCTAAATCAAACCACAGTTCTTAACGTACAAAACACACACAAGAGGAAGAGTTTAGAAATGAACGAATTCTTCTTATGGCATTGTAGATTAGGTCATATCAATACGACATGACTAGCTAAGTTACATAAGGATGGATATTTGAATCCGTTCGAATTTTCATCTTATGACAATTGCCAGTTATGTCTCAAAGGCAAGATGACCAAAACTCCGTTTAGTGGACACGGAGAAAGAGTTACAGAACTCTTGGGACTGATACATAGTGATGTATGTGGTCCCATATCTACACATGCCAGGAATGGTTCCTCATACTTCATTACATTCACTGACGATCTCTCAAGATATGGACATGTGTTCCTGTTGATACACAAGTCTGAATCTTTTGAGAAATTCAAAGAATATAAGCATGAAGTCGAGAACCAAACGGGTAAAAGTATTAAGATCTTTCGATCTGATCAAGAAGGAGAATACTTGAGCAATGAGTTCCTGGACTATTTAAAAAAGAATGGGATTCTCTCTCAGCTTACTCCTCCGTATACACCACAGCACAACGGTGTATCCGAATAGAGGAATCACACCATATTAGATATGGTGCGCTCTATGATGAGCACTGCTGAGTTGCCTATTTCCTTTTGGGGTTATGCGCTTGAGACAGCTGCATACCTATTGAATAGAGTTCCATCCAAATCAGTGCCTACCACTCCATATGAGATATGGAATGGGAAGAGGCCATGTCTTAATTTTATTCAGATATGGGGTTGTCCGGCATATGTGAAAACACAAAATCCGGACAAGCTCGAGGCAAGGTTTGTTCTGTGCAAGTTTATTGGATATCCCAAACATTCATGAGGGTATATCTTCTACCACTCCGAGGAACAAAAGGTGTTTGTTTCTCGACATGCCACCTTTTTAGAAAAAAGGGTTTTCTTATGAAAGAAATTAGTCCCAATGAGGTAGAACAGGAAGAAGTTCCAGCTACACAAATTGCAACAGAAGATTTGGTGGAACCAGAGGATTCGATAGTTCCCAACGAACCCCAGCCTCTCCGCCGATCTAGTAGGGTTCCTCATCCACCTGAGAGATACTACGGTTTTCTCATTGATGGTGGGAGCGAGGATTGCATCATGGAAGATGATGACCCGAGTAGCTTCGAGCAGGCCATCACGAGTGGGGACTCTGTGAAATTGCTGGATGCAATGCGATCTGAAATGGAATCCATGTACACCAACAAAGTATGGACTTTGGAAGTTGCTCCTGAAGGGGTATAACCCATTGGGAGCAAATGGATCTTTAAGAAGAAACTTGGTGTAGATGGAAAAGTTGAGACTTTCAAAACTAGACTTGTTGCAAACGGTTTTCGTCAAAGACCAGGTGTGGATTATGATGAAACCTTTTCTTCAGTAGCTATGCTTAAGTCCATCCGGATCCTACTTTCCATTGCTGCATACCATGACTACGAAATCTGGCAAATGGATATTAAGACCGCCTTTCTAAATGGTGATTTAGAAGAGTGCGTGTACATGACTCAGCCAGAGGGCTTCGTAGACAGTGGGAGCAGCGGGAAGGTGTGCAAGCTGCTTAAATCCATCTACAGGTTAAACCAGGCATCGTGGAGTTGGAACATCTGTTTTGATGTAGTAGTCAAAGAGTTTGACTACATCAAAAACGAGATGAACCTTGTATATACAAGAAGGTGGCAGAGAGTAAGGTTTTCTTCCTCGTATTGTACGTGGATGACATACTCTTGATAGGAAATGATGTTCCTATGCTGCACTTGGTCAAGCTCTTCTTATCACAAAGATTCTCAATGAAAGATCTAGGTGTTGCCTCCTGCATCTTGGGGATTAAGATCTATAGAGATAGATCTAAACAGATACTGGGATTGTCCCAATCCAGGTACATTGACACCATACTAAAGAGGTTTAGTATAGAAGAATACAAGTGTGGGAATTTGCCCACGATCTCTGGACTCACTCTCTCCAAAGAGATGTCTCGTAAGACTGATTTGGAGGGAGCTTGCATGCAAGGGATACCCTATACTTCGGCAGTAGGCTCTATCATGTACGTGATGATATGTACCAGACCCGATGTAGCATACTCACTAAGTGTAGTGAGTACCTATCAAGAAGATCCAGGAGAGAGCCACTGGACAGCTGTGAAGAACATTCTCAAGTACTTGAGAAGGACTAAAGAGATGTTCTTGGTGTATAGTAATGGTGAACTCCAAGTGGAGTCTATTACCGATTCGAGCTTCCAGAGTGATAAGGATGACTCTAAGTCGCACTCGGGATTTGTCTTTACCCTCAATGGAGGGACGGTTTGTTAGAAGAGTTCCAAACAAGAAACCGTGGCAGACTCGACGATGGAGGCTGAATACATCGCTGCCAACGATGCTGCCAAAGAGGCTGTCTGGATGAAGAAGTTCATAACTGAACTTGGAGTGGTTCTGTCCATTGAGCATCCAATACCTTTGTATTGTGATAACGAGCTGTGGCTTTGGCCAAGGAACCCAGGTCCCATCAGAGATCCAGGCATATTCTGAGGCGGTATCACCTGATCCGGGAGATAGTTGATCGCCGAGAGATCGAGGTCAGGAGAGTTGACATGAAGGACAACACCATGGATCCACTCACGAAGGCCATACCGCAGATACAATTTGAGAGACTCTTCGGGATGTTGGGTATGAGATACTACAACAGCTGGCCTTAGTGCAAGTAGGAGATTGTTAGTTATGTATATGCCCTAGAGGCCATTATTATACATATGTTGTATATTATAGTGGATGCTTGGATATATATAGAGATGACTTTCTTGCTCGACATGATAGTATGCTATCTGGTTTCTCTTTGTCTTAACATGTAGATTTGTATTGTAATACTGTCTTGCTCTCATATGTTGATAAAGCCCTTAGGATGTGTACTTGATTACTGGGACTATGATGGAGATCATACTAGTGGGGCCAGGGTAGTCCACAAGTATATCCTATAACTGTTCCTAGTCGAGGGTGTATCGAGATGGGGCATCGATACTCCAGAGTAGACTAGCGTATACGCTCTTGACCCATATGACGAGCGATGGATAGATCCCACATCCATTGGTGTTTGACATCAAAGATGGTATACGGGTGCTCAGTGGAGACTAGGTACACTGAACGGACTCGCCGAGAACTCCTAATTGGTATTATACCTATCGTCAGATAGCAGTTCTCTGGTGACACTGGTACAAGTTAGTCTGTAGACCCGAGATCGTCATAGAGTCTTGTGTGATTCCTACTGTGCTATGATTTCCACCTTACCACGTTCATGAGAACATGCAAAACGGTGGCTTTTGGGTACAGTCCCGAATCACATGGAGGCAATGAACGATAGGAGGGGTTTCGTCTTTCCCGGTATTGGGGGTTGATGTTGCGCTGTGCTCGATTGGCTATAACTGGAAGTCCCTGGCCAGGGATGATATGGATATCTGTTGGTAAGTGTTATCAGTAGTTTCTCGACCCGTTATGAGCCTCACATCGGCACGATTTATCTGTTACTGGGGTCTGACGTTTACCACCCCTAAACTGGATATGCGACATATCAGACGAAGAGACAGGACTGTACGGCAGTGTTACTGATTGGATTCACAGGAGTGTGAGAAGGCTTGCTTGTTGATCTTCTAATCGCTCAATACCCGGGTGACCATTACATTTAGCTGACGCTTGCGGCTTGTGGGTGTTTGATATAATCATCACCTACTGCCGGCGTATTGATGAGTCTTTAGAGCCCTACACAGAGGTTTCCTGGCTCAGGCGAAATGGAGTAGGAGCACATATGTGATATGTGGGGGACCGAGATTGATACGCGTATGTGATACCGCATTCTATTCTCACGACTTGTGACATTGGTCGGTTATATGTGATATAGCCGGGTTATCGGATCAAGTGTTGATTCGATAAGTTGTCGCATTAGATATTAGTCGGTTATATGTGATATAGCCAGATTATTAAATCAAGTATTGATTTAATAATTTAATGTAGAATTATATATTTGATATATTAAATTATATTAACTAATATTAGCTCACTTAAGCATTACTTTTTCTCACTTGATGATACATTGATATATATGTGATATATGTTAATTATATTATTTTCTTTTGTTCACAAATAATATATATGTGATATGTATCATTGTGACATGCTAGGTTACACATGCAACAAGGGTGTAAGAGACTCAAACCATGCTAGGTTTAATGTTGGTTAATATTTATTATTAAGTAATTAAATATCATTTGTATTTTCTGATGGCTTGGAGCTTGCATGAAGCTTGTAGAGCATTGACTTAGTCCTTTTGATTTGTTGTTACTTAAAGATATTTATTAACCCAACCATTAACCACACACCATGGTTTATTCTCTACAAGAGTTAAGGCATGACATAGCTCACCATGGTTGCATTTCTAATCTCATAAGTTTTATTCATTCATCACTTCATCCTCTTCTTCCTCATGAAAGCTTGCTAGCTTTTTCTATGTGATGAAAGATAGTGAGAAAAAGAAAACTAAAGAGAGCCCATTTCCTACTTCATCATCCTCTACTATTATCCATTTAGTGTAAGGTGTTTGCTTCACTAATTTCATATTAGTGAAGAGATAGCTTGGGTTCGTGTTTCCTCGAAGTGGATCATCTTGGATTTCGAAGACTACAAGCAAGCCTGCATCATTCACCTTGTATGCTTCTCAAGAGTCCGAGATTTCTTTGATCGCAGCGAAGGGACCACTACTTGGGGCTAATGAAGCGAAGGAACGGACTACAAAGGTTGTAATCCCTAATCACTTAGAAGTAAAGTTGTTTACTTTATGTTTCTGTATGATTCTCTAGTAAAAGATCTATGTTAGGGTTCTTTATAGCATGTCAAAATTTTAATTTGGTATGGACGATGCCACCCGAAACATTGCCGTCGTCCTTAGGAACCCTACAACCTTAACTTCTCCAGCTTCAAAACCCAACTTCGGTCGCCGCCAGACTCGCTAGCAACCCTCTCTTCGATCGCCAGCGCCCACTATTGCCGAGACCACCATTGACAGCAATTCAATTCTTCATCGACTTCATCTCCGAGCTTAGCAAGTTTGGAGGTTGCTTCATGTTGTTGTTGTTGTTGTTCCGTGTCCGTATTGCTCCGTTTGTGTCTGTATCCGTATTCGTCGCGACCAAGGTATGTTTACAACTTGCTACATGATATAGTCTACGTAAAATTATATATATATATATATATATATTGTCGTAATATTATTTATTATTAGTATACCGTTTATATATATAATCCGTATATCGGTAATTAGTTAACAACAACAAGTTGTATAATTGCAGTTTATAATGTTATGTAAATTATATCTATAATGAGCGATTATAAAAACTCTTCTAGTTTAGTCAATCAATAAATCGAAGTGTAGGAATTAATATGGTTATTTTCGTTACATTATTTATCACACCTAGATAACGGTTACAACCGTATTTCATCATTATCTGTTTACACGATATTATTAATGTTAGTTATATGTATGCCCTGGAGGCCATTACTATACATAGGATGTATATTGTAGTGGATGCTTGGACATATATAGGGAGGACTTTCTTGCTCGACATGATAGTATGCTATCTGGTTGCTCTTTACCTTAACGTGTACACTGATTGTCTCTCTGTTACATATTGGTGAAGCCCTTAGGATGTGTACTTGACTACCTGGACTATGATGCGGATCATACTAGTGGGGACATGGTAGTCCATAAGTACATCCTTTAAGGTCCCTAGTCATGGGTATATCGAGACGGGGCATCGATATACCAGAGTAGACTAGCGTATACCTTCTCGACCCATACAGATGGGCGATGGATGATCCCATATCTATTGGTGTTTGACATCAGAGATGATATACGGGTGCTCAGTGAAGACTGGGTACACTGGACGGACTCGCCGAGAACTTCCAGATGGTATTATACCTTACGTCAGATGGCAGTTCTCTGGTGACACTGGTACAGAGTAGTTTGTTGACCCGAGATCGTCATAGAGTCTTGTGTGATTCCCACTGTGCTTTGATTTCCACCTTACCACGTCCAAGAGGGCGTGCAAAACGGTGGCTTTTGGGTACAGTCCCGAATCACATGGAGGCAATGAGCGATAGGAGGGGATTCGTCTCTCCCGGTATAGGGAGTTGATGTTGCGCTGTGTTCGATTGGCTATAACCGGAAATCCCTGGCCAGGGTTGCTGAGATTTACTGGTAAGTGTTACCAGTAGTATCTCAAACTATTATAGACCTCATATCGACACGACTTATCGAGCTACTGGGGTCTGACGTTTACCACCCCTAGGCAAGATATGCGACATATCAGACAAACAGACCGGACTGTACGGTAAGTGTTACTGGTTGGATTCACAGGAGTGTGAGCGGGATTGCTCGTCGATCTTCTGATCGCTCAATACCCGGGTGGCCGTTACGTTTAACAGACCGCTTGCGGCTTGTGGGTGCTTGATATGATCATCATCTGCTGCCGGCGTATTGACGAGTCTTTAGAGTCCTACACAGAGGTTTCCTGGCTCAAGCGAAACGAAATAGGAGCGCATATGAGATATATGCGGGACCGAGAATAATATCAGTATGTGATACTGTATTCGATTCTCGCGATTTGTGACAGTGATCGGTTATATGCGATATAGCCGGGTTATCGGATCAAGTGTTGATTCGATAAGTTGTTACTATTGATATTAGTCGGTTATATGCGATATGACCGGATCGTTAAATCAAGTGTTGATTTAATGATTTAATGTATAATTATATATATGATATATTACTTTACATTAACTAGTATTTGTTCACTTAAGATGGATTTTATCACTTGATGTGCACATTGTATATATATGATATAGTTTTGTGCACTAGTTTGTATCATGTTTGATGATACATGCAAACTTGGGTGTGTATGATTAAACCATGGTTATGTTAATGGTTAGGGTTTTGATTTACTTATTCATTTATTTTGTTTATTTATTTTAGGGCAAGAAAAGAGAAAGGTTGCTTCTTTTGTTTGTTTCTTTGAAGCTTCAAGAAGCTTTGACCATTCTTGTTTTCTTTTCTAAACCTAACCATTCACCTAACCTTAGTTTATTCTATACACTAAACCATGGTTTCTAATATGATAAGAATGACTTTATTTTTCTTTTTAAGATAATTCTTATCATATTATCTTCTTCTTTTTCTTCTTCTTCAAGAAGAAAGAAGCTTGCTAGCTTCAATGGTGAATTGAGAAAAAGAGTGAGAAATCCAATTCTAAAGTGAACCCACTTCCTATTTATTCATCCTCTACCACTTGCCAAGTAGTATAGGGTGTTTTCTTCATAAGTTTCATGACTTGGTGAAGTTGGAGCTTGATCTTGAGTTGCCTCGACGTAGATCATCTTCGGCATTGAAGTCGACGACCTAGCCCGATCATTTCTCCGATGGAATCAACACTAGAGTCCGAGATCCGATGATCGCAGCGGAGGGACGCCAAAATGGAGCTAAGGAAGTGGAGGACCGGATCTACAAAGGTTGTAGTCACTTCCCTTTTAGCAGTAAAGTTGTTTACTACTTGTAGTTTCGCCTATTCTCTAGTTAACGATCTACATTAGGGTTTCTCGGCACCGGAATTTTTTGAATTTAGCATGGTTGATGCCTTGTGGAACCTCATTAGTGTGCCTAGGAACCCTACAGTGGTATCAGAGCCTAGCTAGAGCTTTAGGCGATGCGTAGACGAAGTTAGAAAGCCGAACGAACCCGAAACCCTAATCCGAAACCCTTCTCTGTACATTTTTTGAAATCGGGGATTTTTGAGAATTAAAAATATGCAGAAATATAAGCAGGCTTTTTTATGAATTACTGTGAAGCACGTGTGCCTGATTCAACTAAAGCGCGGCGGAACCGTAGCATGAGCATGGCTCGTGCGGCGGTTCCGCGGCCATATAGTCACTTCAGCATTTGAAATTTGCACAGTAATTCCTATCTGTTAGTGCTGTATTTTCTGGGAATTTTTAACTTCTATTCAACAGTCGAATTATCTGGGTTGTTTTGGGGATTCGATAATTCGATCGGTTTATTTAACTTCGTCTATGTCTTTTTCCGGATAACTTTTGAATATGTTAAAAAGTTCGACTGGATATGAATACCCATTTTTTCCCCTGCCGGGAAATTTCCAATTGTTGGATTTTTCCGTAGTTTAATGACGTTCTAAGTAGTGCAAGTAACGCGATGGTCCCTCTAGAAGACAACAAACCTTAACTCGATTATGTGATCGTCTTGAACTGCCCTTTGAACCTTAGGGTTTGGGGCAGTACGGCGTGCCACATGTGAGGCGTTGGCTTGACCCTTCTATGGCTGGACCGTTGGTACTGAGGCATGAAGTGAATGTTTTTAAACTTATATCATGTGTTGATCTGTTTCGGGAAAACTTGGGTGTTTAAATGTTCGATCGGAAAGTTTAACATTTTCTATTTATCTGGAATGGGATACAATACTTGGAATTCACAAGTGGTTATGAGATAACTGTAATGAATGTTATAAACATAGCACTTTAGTCTCACTTGATTGGTTGCCACGGGATTTTGATGTGATCAAAAGTCCGTCGCAATCACGTAGTGTACGCGGATACTCGCCGGGTAAACTTAACAGACAGCCTCATCCCATAGCCCCGACCAAGTGACTGTAGGAGAACCCCGTCGCCGAAAGCATCCGTTCGGGTGCTCGCGGCAGCGGTGTTCCGCCTTGGTGCATTTCGTCGACAGTATCGGGGGTGCGGCCGCCTATTAAAGTTTGCGACGAGCATTCGATCAAAATGGCGGGAATCTTGTTGAATTGCCCGACTTAATATTGAAAAGTGTTTTCGATAATGAGACTAAAATGCGGGGTTTATAATTGTTAGGCATGTGATGTCTAAGGAATTCATTTGATTAGGCATGCGATGTCTAAAGTAGTTGCGGATTCCAACTGTTGTAGTTTTACACTTTCTTTTCTGTGACCGTAAGTGTAATATGTGATATTGCCGGTTTCGTTGCTATATGTCAACGACAATTGGGATACGCATGTTTACTTACGTTGATGACATGTGATGTTATGTGTTGCTGGATATGTTATATTGGATCGTCGTGTTTGAATAGCCGGGTTTTTTTTTATGTGAGATGAGTGTTTTTCATTTTCATTCATGTAAAAACTTGTATGTAATATTCTTTTATTGGGGAACTTCCAGGTTGCGGAAGTTGTCACCGTTGATGTATATTATTTACTTTTCCGCACTAGGATAGACCCAAGGAGGGGAGCACAAGTAACCGGATTTTAGGGTCCAGTAGGAGACCATCTCGAGGAGTCGAGTCCGGGTCTCCTAACCCTAGAATTGGTAGGGTTGCCTGCCGCTCTCGTAGGGGTCTACGGGTGTGGGTTTGGCTATTCATCACGACCGTGGAATCCGTGTTTTATACTGGCTCGTATTGAAAACACGGACGTCCTAGTATATCCAATATTTTATATATGATTTTTCTGCTGCGATATCTGTGATGTGATCATGTGATGTTCTGTGATAAATACTGTATATAGTATATATGATATATTATATAGACGTTACTTATGTTTTACACCCGCGCTAGCCCTGCCCCGCTCTGCCCTTAGTTACCTAACCTAATGGTGCACGAGGGGACATCGAGGCGAATGCGGATGACATAAGTGTACGTCGTATTTATCTGTGATGTTTAGGTAACTTAAATGATGGGACTTCATTAATGTGATTAATGAAAGAAAAAGAAACCTAAAGATGTTGTGGAATCGAATTTCAAAATAAAACAGGTAGCTACAGTTCTTGCTTTGCATCGCGGTGTTCCTTGTAGAACATCCTGCACCTTATTCGATAAGGAAAGGACCGAGATCCCTTCACCGGGAGTGACTCCTTTAGCAATAACTGGCAGATGCTACAACTCTCGGTTTGTCTTTTGATTGCTTCTATAGTTTCTGCTTTGCACAATGATATATATGATATATCCCGCACCTTATTCGATGAGGAAAGGGCCGACGATCCCTTCACCAGGAGTGACCCCTTTAGCAAAACTAGAAAAGCCTCAAAAACACTCTATTTTAAAATCATTTGATTCTACAACGATATCAAGTTCATTACGCAATAGGTTTTCAGAAAAACCTGTCGTAGCCCTCCGTCATTTCAGATAAGTAGTAGTTAGTATTCGTGCTGCGTTTGTTGGCCTTTGTCAAGGCGTAGTGTGCGGTAGCTAACTGGTGCTTATCTGCTTATGCATATGATGCAGATTGGGTTAGGATAGTCGTGCGACCTTGTTGGCCTTTGTCAAGGGCCGTGCGGGTGGATTTAATTCAATCAGGAAATGACGGGTTGAACTTGACTAGCAGCCTTTGGTTTGTTGGCTTTTGTCAAGGTCATAGGAGGCTAGGGGCAAAATATTATCGGGAATTTCAAGTGTTGAAATTTGCAATGAGATTGCATACCTTCTATGAGATAGTTGGATCCCGATACCCACTGCGAGTAATTGTTACTCCTGGGAGAGTTTTACACATTACAATTAGCCGATCAAGTAGGTGTCTAGAAAGGTGTCAACGGGGTTACGCCTCTGGGAAAACGAGGTTTACTTTAATTAGGTCCGTGCGAAAGCACGGGGAACCTCCCTCAAAGTACCGACACTGGCCTGGCTGAAAGATTGGCGAACTTGTAGCATGTAATTAATCTCGGCTAGTCTTTCCTTTTAGGGTTTGAAGGAAGATTTGATAAAAACAGTGGGAGCCATCCTGATTAGATAAAATAATAACCATTCTGATCTTGCAAGAGCATACGCTGAGTGTTTTCTTCTCTCTCTCTCCAGGTAGCGACCATATCACGCCTTAATAAAGATAATAATACGATGTATTGACCGAACCCGCTTGTTATACTGAGCTGGGGAACGTTGGTCCTGCTCCAACTTATAATTGTTATAAGACAGAGCAGGAAATAGGGGAATATCAGAATTCCCGTGCCGCCCAAACGAAGAAAGTGCATATGATGCATCTCCTTCGGGTGTGTTCATTACAAAGAACTGTTTCTCTGTATCCTCTACGTCCTGGGTATATGATACCGGATCAGGATCCCAGATATGTAATTTGTTACATAGGGCTACAAAAAGGTAGAGAACTGAGAACGGGTGATAAGTTTCATGAGACAGAAAACGGGGAAAGTGTTGCAGCCAAGTCTGTTGGTCACTGTCACCCTGTATTATCAATACATTGATTCTGAATGAATGCTATTAGATACCGAACCTGATATACAAAATCATATCAATCTCTTTATTTATTAAAGAAGGATACAATTTTGTATTGTTGGATAATATTTTGAACATTTCCTAAATCAAAAGTTGATCGGATCAGGCACGTTATCTAAAAGCATTGACGTTCTAAATCAAACTACAGTTCCTAGTATACAGAACATACACAAGAGGAAGAGTTCAGAAATGAACGAATCCTTCTTGAGGCATTGTAGACTAGGTCATATCAATGTGACCCGACTGGCTGAAATTACATTTAGATGTATATTTAAATAAGTTTGAATTTACATCTTGTGAAACTTGCCAGTCATGTCGCAAAGATTAGATGACCATAGCTCTGTTTATTGGAAACAGAGAAAGAGTAAGCGAACTCTTGGGATGATACATGTTGATGTATGTGAGGTCCCCTGTCTACACATGCCAAGACCGGTTCTTTGTACTTCATTACATTCTCTGATGATCTCTCAAGATTCAGACATATGTTCCTGTTGAAACACAAGTCCGAACCTTTTGAGATATTCACAGAATATGATTTAGAAGTAGAGAACCAAAATAAGGGTATAAGTATTATGTCCTTTGATGTGATCGAGGAGGAGAATACTTGAGCACGGAAATCCTAGACTATTCTAAAGGAGAATGAGATTCTCTTTCAGAATTACTCCACCGTATACACCATAGCACGATGGTATATCGGGGCGGGGCAGATACACCCTATTTGATATGGCGTGCTCTATGATGAGTATTACTGAGTTACCTTTTTCCTTTTGGGTGTTATGCACTTGAGAAGCTGCATACCTATTGAATACGGTTCGAATCAAATTAGTGCCTACCACTCCATATGAGATATGGTATGGGAAGAGCCTATCTCTTAAGTAAGTTAAGATTTAGGGTTGTCCGGCCTATGTCTAAAGGCAAAATCTGGACAAGCTCGAGGCAAGGTCTGTTATGTAGAACTGGAATGGTTCCAGCTATACAAACTGCAGCTGATGATTTGGTAGAACCAAAGGATTCAATAGTTTCCAACGAACCTCAGCCTCTCTGCCGATCTAGTAGGGTTCCTCACCTACCTGAGAGATACTTCGGTTTCTCTATGACAGTGGGAGCGAGGATTGCACCATGAGATGATGACCCAACTAGTTTCGAGCTGGCCATCAGGAGTGAGACTCTGTAAGAATGGCTGGATGCTTAGTGATCTGAGATGGAATCCTTATATACCAACAAAGTATGGACTTTGGCTGCTATATCTGAAGGGTTAAATCCCCATCAGGAGCAAGTATATCTTGAGAAGATTACTTGGTGTAGATGGAAAAGTTGAGACTTTCAAAGCTAGACTTGTTAAAGGTTTGCATCATTGACCAGGTATGGATTATGTTGAAACCTTTTCTAAGGATCTATGCTTAAGTCCATCCAGATCCTACTTGCCATGGATATATACCATGACTATGATATCTGGCGGTTGGGTGCCATGACTGCTTTTCTAAGTGAAGTTTTAGAAGAGCGCGTCTATAAGTACACAGCCAGAGGGCCTCGTAGACAGTGGGAGCAGCGGAAACGCGAGCAAGATGTTTTATGTGATAAAGCAGGCATCGCGGAGTTGGAACGTCTGTTTTGATGTGTTAGTCAAAGAGTTTGACATCATCAAAATGGTAGATGAACCTTGTATATACAAAAAGGTAGTAGGGAGTATGGTGGTGATCCTCGTAGAGTACATGGATGACATACTCTTGATAAGAAAGGAGTTTCCTATGCTACGCTCGGTCAATCTCCGCTTATCACAAGGATTATCCATATAGGATCAAAGTGATACCTCCTAAATCCTGAGTTTTCATCTATGAGATAGATGTTATTGGGTGTTAGAATACTCACTAGATGTAGTGAGATGGTATCAATCGATCCTGGGGAGAATCACTGGAAGAGTTCCAGGGTGATAAAGACGAATGAATGTCAGTCACATGCATTGTCTTTACCCTCAGTAAAGGGACGGTATATTGGAAGAGTTCCAAGCTAGATACCGTGGCATACTAGACGATAAAGGCTGGATACATCACTACTTAAGATGCTACCAAAGAGGCTGTCTGGGTGTATATTTGTTCATAAGATGAACTTAGTTCCTTCCATTGTGTGACAATGGAGTTGTGGCTTATGCCAAGGAACGTCCGTCCCATCAGTGACCCAGACGTATTCTGAGGCAGCATCACCTGATCATGGAGATAGTTGATCTCCAGGGTGATCGAGGTTAGGAGAGCAGACTCAGAGGACAACATGGCGGATCCACTCACAAAGGCCTTTTCCCTGAGAGAGACTTTTAATGGGATGGTTGATTATGAGATACTGCAACCACTGCTACAGATGGCCCTAGTGCAAGTGGGAGATTGTTAGTTATATGTATGCCCCAGAGGCCATTACTATACATAGGATGTATATTGTAGTGGATGCTTGGACATATATAGGGAGGACTTTCTTGCTCGACATAATAGTATGCTATCTGGTTGCTCTTTACCTTAACGTGTACACTGATTGTCTCTCTGTTACATGTTGGTGAAGCCCTTAGGATGTGTACTTGACTACCTGGACTATGATGCGGATCATACTAGTGGGGACATGGTAGTCCATAAGTACATCCTTTAAGGTCCCTAGTCATGGGTATATCAAGATGGGGCATCGATATACCAGAGTAGACTAGCGTATACCTTCTCGACCCATACAGATGGGCGATGGATGATCCCATATCCATTGGTGTTTGACATCAGAGATGATATATGGGTGCTCAGTGAAGACTGGGTACACTGGACGGACTCGCCGAGAACTCCCAGATGGTATTATACCTTACGTCAGATGGCAGTTCTCTGGTGACACTGGTACAGAGTAGTCTGTTGACCCGAGATCGTCATAGAGTCTTGTGTGATTCCCACTGTGCTTTGATTTCCACCTTACCACGTCCAAGAGGGCATGCAAAACGGTGGCTTTTGGGTACAGTCCCGAATCACATGGAGGCAATGAGCGATAGGAGGGGATTCGTCTCTCCCGGTATAGGGAGTTGATGTTGCGCTGTGTTCGATTGGCTATAACCGGAAATCCCTGGCCAGGGTTGCTGAGATTTACTGGTAAGTGTTACCAGTAGTATCTCGAACTGTTATAGACCTCATATCGACACGACTTATCGAGCTACTGGGGTCTGACGTTTACCACCCCTAGGCAAGATATGCGACATATCAGACGAACAGACCGGACTGTACGGTAAGTGTTACTGGTTGGATTCACAGGAGTGTGAGCGGGCTTGCTCGTCGATCTTCTGATCGCTCAATACCCGGGTGGCCGTTACGTTTAGCAGACCGCTTGCGGCTTGTGGGTGCTTGATATGATCATCATCTGCTGCCGGCGTATTGACGAGTCTTTAGAGTCCTACACAGAGATTTCCTGGCTCAAGCGAAACGAAATAGGAGCGCATATGAGATATGTGCGGGACCGAGAATAATATCAGTATGTGATACTGTATTCGATTCTCGCGATTTGTGACAGTGATCGGTTATATGCGATATAGCCGGGTTATCGGATCAAGTGTTGATTCGATAAGTTGTTACTATTGATATTAGTCGGTTATATGCGATATGACCGGATCGTTAAATCAAGTGTTGATTTAATGATTTAATGTATAATTATATATATGATATATTACTTTACATTAACTAGTATTTGTTCACTTAAGATGGATTTTCTCTCTTGATGTGCACATTGTATATATATGATATAGTTTTGTGCACTAGTTTGTATCATGTTTGATGATACATGCAAACTTGGGTGTGTATGATTAAACCATGGTTATGTTAATGGTTAGGGTTTTGATTTACTAATTCATTTATTTTGTTTATTTATTTTAGGGCAAGAAAAGAGAAAGGTTGCTTCTTTTGTTTGTTTCTTTGAAGCTTCAAGAAGCTTTGACCATTCTTGTTTTCTTTCCTAAACCTAACCATTCAACTTACCTTAGTTTATTCTCTACACTAAACCATGGTTGCTAATATGATAAGAATGACTTTATTTTTCTTTTTAAGATAATTCTTATCATATTATCTTCTTCTTCTTCTTCTTCAAGAAGAAAGAAGCTTGCTAGCTTCAATGGTGAATTGAGAAAAAGAGTGAGAAATCCAATTCTAAAGTGAACCCACTTCCTATTTCTTCATCCTCTACCACTTGCCAAGTAGTATAGGGTGTTTTCTTCATAAGTTTCATGACTTGGTGAAGTTGGAGCTTGATCTTGAGTTGCCTCGACGTAGATCATCTTCGGCATTGAAGTCGACGATCTAGCCCGATCATTTCTCCGATGGAATCAACACTAGAGTCCGAGATCCGATGATCGCAGCGGAGGGACGTCAAAATGGAGCTAAGGAAGTGGAGGACCGGATCTACAAAGGTTGTAGTCACTTCCCTTTTAGCAGTAAAGTTGTTTACTACTTGTAGTTTCGCCTATTCTCTAGTTAACGATCTACATTAGGGTTTCTCGGCACCGGAATTTTTTGAATTTGGCATGGTTGATGTCTTGTGGAACCTCATTAGTGTGCCTAGGAACCCTATAATTAAAAATAAACACTTTATCTAATTTAATATACCACCTCGACATGCTTATAACCCGTCATCTTGTTACCGATATTGCTATCTTGCTTGTACCTACTTACCTGTAATACTTACCGATACCAACAATCTTGATTTGTTGTCCTAATAGACATGGCATGTTGTCTTAATAGACATAACCTGTATCTGCTTGTTCCTGTATTGGCATTAAGTAGATATTATTCATACCTGACTTGGAAAACGAAATCTGGGGAAATGGGGAAATCAAAAGTGTAACTTAAAAAGATATTACATATTTCCGTGGTTCCGGGGCTAACGGAATAGAATCAGTCTTGATTCATACATCTTGCATCCATGATCCCGGGGGGTAACGGGATATATCTTAGTTCGTGGTCCCGGGAGGTAACGGGATATATACTTTTTAGTTACATGAAGGAGTGCATTCATTAGTTTCAAATACATGTAGGATAGTTAACCTAGAAACACAGATCTTAGGATACGTGATATGTTTGACTACTTATAGCCTGCTGTTATAATATTTGTGATTGATTTTGTTCATACTCATACCTCACTTTTGCACGTGACATCCTTTATATCTCACCGTTCAGTTTATTATTATTATTATGATATTTATGATGCACCGACGTCTGGGTTTTGCATGGCCCAGTTCCTTTAAGCTTATCGTAGGAAGATCAAGAATACTTTGACAGGAAAGCTGAGCAATAAAGAGTTTTCTGCTGATTTAGTTTAGTGATATTTTAGATTTATTTTCTAGTTTTGGTTTTGTCGTTGTGATTCTATAAGGGACAAGACTGGGATATTATTTCTTGTTGGATTTTATTTGTTTCCGCTGTTTTTCTCGTTATTATTTATTGTAGCAGTTGGACATATGATAGTTAGATATTTATTTACCGTTCTTGATATCTGATTGACAACCGTAATGTAACTATGGAAGGATATTTTCTCACTATAGGTAGCATGGTTGGATTTGTCACGTTCCGTATTTACGTATTTTGGGAAGCGGGTCGTGACAAGATTTGTTGGTATCAGAGCATAGGTTTTAGATTAGCCGGGTTTGGTTTATTTTGTAGTTGGGTATTATACCAAATACACTAACCTGAAAATCTGGAATTAGGAACGCGTCCTGCCATATTACTACATTGTCATTCTTGAATCTATAGTTTATTGACTTCTTGTTTTATTTGAATCATGTTTCCGATGCCGATCCTCTTTAATGTTCTTGACTTCAGAATCATGGTGGGAAGAGATTCATGGGAATATCAGAGGCGTGTAGATGATGCCACATTACTTGGGGTTATACGTAGTATGCTGGAAAACCAGAAACGTCAGACTAAGCTGAACCAATGACAGGCCGAGACTTTCCAAGAGGGCTTGAGGACGGCCCAACAGACTGCTATCACGGCAGCTGAGAGGGCAGTAACTCCTAGACCAGCTCAGTGTGAGGGTACTGTGGCGGACTTCAGGAAGTTCAGTCCGGCCACATTTACAGAATTAGAGGAGCCATTACCGGCAGAGCAGTGGCTGGTGGATACAAAGAATCTTTTAGTTGCCGCATAGATTTCGGACGAGAAAATGGTGGATGTGGTAAGCATCCAGTTGGTGGATTATGCTCGTGAGTGGTGGCTTGTTGAGGAGACCCGTTTGGCAAAGCCCATCAGCTGGGCGACTTTTACACGGAGTTTCTTCGAGAAGTTCTTTCCGCAATCTGCTAGGGAGGAAATGGAAGAGAAGTTCATTAGCTTAAAGCAGAATGGCGGATCTGTTGATACACATGTGACTGAGTGGACCCGGCTCAGTCACATTGCGAGGCCCCTGGTTGCCAACGAGGCAGATTAGGCAAGGCGGTTCATGCATAGTTTGGATGTGGAGATTCAAAGGCATATCACTTCATTGGGATTGACCACTTTCTCTCAAGTTCTTACGGCAATTAGGGAACAACAGAGATTATCAGTGAGAGTAAAGGGTGCTCAACGATAAGAGATTGTGGTGCGGAAGATCTTGTATGCACCAACTAGAGCTACTGGATGTAAGGGAATTCCGATTAATAGACAGGGGATAGTACCTATGAAAATGCCTTTCGTATCAAATCAGAAAAGAAATGGGGTATGCGATTTCTGCCGTCTACCCGGCCACATGCAGAAGGATTGTCGGATGAAGCTTGGACTCTATTTAGTTTGTGGATCAGCTGATCATATGATTGGTACGTGTCCTTCGAAACTACAGTTGAGAGACGATGTCCAGAAAACACCACAAAAGTAGACTTATGGGCAGAAGCAGATTACTTATAAGCATAATTAGGGACGAGCCTTCATCTTGATGGCCGAGGAGGACAAAACTTCAAACGATATTGTTTCTGGTATCCTACATGTTTATAATTTTCCCATATTAGCATTATTTGATTCTGGTGCATCCCATTACTTTATGTAGTCTAAATTTATTGGTGCACACTCTATTCCATACATGGCCCTATCTAGCAGTTGGGACATATACGCTGGGAATTAGAGAATTATATCTAGTAGTGAATGCAAGGGTTGTTCTATTATTATTTGCGGACGTGAGTGTTCCCTTATAAAAAAAAAGAAAAGAAGGAGAGAAAAAGCGATGGGAAAAAATTCCCTTAATGAAGCATCACGTGCCCACACGTGATGCGCCTAAGAACAAAGATTATAGGCATTGCGCTTAACAATTAAGGCTGAAATTGAGCCTCACGTGCAAGCACGTGAGAATCTATATACAAAGTATATAGGTGCCTTCTTAAAACAAATAACAGGCCAGAGAAGCTCACGTGTCAGCACGTGATGCCCCTTTTGGGCTGTTGCACATAAGTAAATTAGTTTAACTCTGTGGGGTCACGTGCTATACGTGAGTGATCTTAAACGCCTTCTGAGCTGATAGAATTAAATTCTAAATAAAGGGATCAAAACCCTATTTGGAAAATATTTTCTTAAATCTTTCTAAACAAAAAAGATTACGCTCTGTAAAACAGAGTACCGTTGGATTAAAAATCCAATGGTGATTAAAAATCACCTATCTACAGGAAAAATTATGTATGGGAAAATATTTCCCTAATCTTGTTAAAAACAAGAAAGATATCTTCTGTAAAACAGAAGTCTTTGGATCAAAGATCCAACAGTGGATAAAATCCCCAAATCAATCAGGATCTCTCAATGGAAGATTTCTTTAACTAAATCAATAGACTAGCATCTACTATATAAAGGACCCAAGAATTCAAGTCTGATACAGAGGAGACCCCCCATAAGCTTTGAGAAACAAGAGAAAAAGAGAAAAAGAGAATTCAATTCTCTAAAAAAAGTAGAAGAAGATCTCTCTTTTATAAAAAGAAATCCTAGGTAAGAAGAAAGACATAGAGATTAATTTAACTCTTCTTCGCCACTTCAAGAGTTTAACTCTTCTAAAAAGAACTTAGTTCTTCCTCTGATTGAGCTCTGCAGAAGCAGATCTCCCCATGAGTTGAGAATTTAATTCTCATCGGGGAGATTCTGTCATGCAGATTCAAAACTTAGGAGAAAGAACTAAGTTCAAAGAATTTAATTCTTACAAAAAGATATAGGAATTTAATTCCTCCAATAAAACTAGGGTTTAACCCTATAAAAGAATTTAATTCTTATAAAAAGGGACCTGAAATTCTCAAAACCCAGATCAAGATCTCCATGCATATAAAAGAAACGACTAGCGTTCAACGCTATAATGACAAATCACGTATTCCCACATGAGCACCTCTGATGAACAAAAAGGAACGACTGAGATCGAGTCACGTGATCTCACGTGACCCCCTAATAGTGCTTAGCACTTATAAAAGAAAAGGGGAATAAATCAAAGATAGTTCCCATTTTTGGGGCGCCTCACGTGATCCCACGTGACCCCTAATAGTGCTTAGCACTTATAAAAGAACAAAAAAGTAATCCTAAAGAAGCAGTGCCCAATTCTCAGGTGCCTCACGTGCTACACGTGAACGCTATAAATTTGCAGTGTTTAACACTGCTTTTAAGCCTCACGTGGGAGCACGTGAGCGCCGAGTAGATATTAGTGTTTAACACTATGAGAGGCTAACCTTAGTCCAAATTAGCTAAGTCTCCCGAGGCCAAAACCTTTTTGATCACCAATCAACCGAGCCCTCCTATACCCAGGTCTCCCCAAATCGATCTTAGTTCCAAAGATGACGAATGATCTCCTAACAGATGGTATCTAAAATGATGTTTATTCCACCATGATCTCTCCCTTCAATCTAGAATTCGGTTCAAGGGTATATCTCTCCATACCTCTGATACATGTCGTTGTGATTCTTCAACGTCTTCAGAGAGGTGGAGGGTCCCGACAACCAACTGCTTTTGGATGCACCTCCCAAAATGGCGACAATGGACCATAATGTCCTTAAACTAGATATGGACCGAAACGTCCTTAAACTAACAACGGACCGTAACGTCCTTAAACTAAAACAATAGACCCCAAATTCTCTTTTGTTGGATCAAAATGATCGTAAACCCCCGTTAAGCAGATCTTAGTCCAAGATCGGACTAACGTATCCTTAACAAATATTTAAGTTGATCTTAATCTCAAACGAGATTAACGATCCTTAATGAAGACCCAAATCTAAAATATGCGGATTTGGATTAATCCACACCCTACGGGTGACAACATAAATTAGTCTCCGTATACAATCCACGGGCAACCAAAAATAAAACAAACACATACGACACGAAGTGACCTTCTGGAGCAGGAGAAAGTGGTTACCACGATGCGATAACGTAATTAACTGCAGGGGCTTGCGCCTGTAGGGACGAGCGTCCCCACAATCAAAAACCCTTCACAAAGAGGGAGAATCTGACGAAGTCTGCTACAACGGCCGCATCCGTCCAAACCTCCGATATACGACGTATAAATCAACTTGGCATCTTCAGAGAGGTGGACGGACAAACCCAAATAGCATTTGCCCCCAAATTCAGGCAAGACGTTTGTCTTCCCAGTTTTCGGCTGTAAACAGATTCTAGAACACCTGGTGGGACCTTTTCCTCTTTCCACTCCACACTTCGTGTGTCGTGTTCGTGAACAAATCGCGATTTACTATGGTTGCCCCTGGATTCAAAGTACTAAGATTTGGTGTCTTGCTCTTGTGCAGAAAGGTAACATCGATGGTTTCTAGCTGCACTAACTGCAACAGCAACTTCCACTTCGTCCCCGCTGGAGGAGTGACTTATGGGCTCCAAGCGGCCTCCATCTTTGTAATGCCAGTGGAGCAGGTGACTCAGGCCATCACTGGATTGTTCTTCGGGACCATACTCCTACCAACAAGCTTCAGCGTTCCAGTGCCATCACAAGAAGCTCCGAAGAAGTCGGTCTTTGATCGACTTGCAACAACCACGGCCCCTCTCAACGGGTCGTTCAAGTCTGTCAACTGCCACCTTGGTCTTTGACAGACTGAGCCAAAGCTTCAGTGGGCCCGCAAAGAGGCTCGCAATACCTGAAGGGGTTATCCTGAAGCGGATAGCCATTCCAATTTCGGCAGATGAAGTCGTCAAAGGGGATTCTCCTGCTGAAGGATCGGTCTTCGCAAGATTGGCCGTTCCAATTCCTGCTTCCGGCGAAGTCATCAAGACTGCTTCCCCTAACAAAAGGTCGGCCCTCAAAAGATCGACCGTCCCCTCTCAACGGACGTCAGTCTTCGACAGGATGACACCAGCAGTAGCCCATCATCAGAGCAGGGGGCATGACGAGGCCATTCCCCTAACTGAGGCAATCTCGTCTGCACGACATGCTCGACATCGTCACTGGCGCCCAGTGAGGAAAGGTTGGGGCAGTTCCCCCTCTGGACTTACCCCACCAGCTCCAATGGTGGAAATTGACGCTGCTGTTCTAACTGGGAACAGTTTCGAGCTGCTCAGGAGGGTGTGTAAGAACTCTCCAACCGCTGTACGAAAGAATGCCCCTCCGCCTGTTGAAAACACAACGCAGGCAAAATCGGAACAACCTCCTCAGCGTCTGTCGCCCAAAATCCACAGGGTCTCACGGAAAGTCCAAGATTCTGTAATTGACAAAGACTACTCTCGCCGGCTGAAGAAAACGAATGCTCGGCAAGAGGAGGACCATCCCTCCGTCGTACCACGGAAGGTATCGTCTGCATGGGTGCTTGCTGCTACGGCCCCCTCGACTTCGGCCTCCCACAAAAAGAGAAGGCATGATAATCTCCCACCACCGGCGGCAAATATCAGAGGCAGTGGACCTAAACGCCCCAAGTCTGGAGGCATGGTAGTACACATGGTGTACATGACTTCTGGGAAAGAGGAAAGCCATACTTCCATGGGTCATCGACCACTCACACGGTGTGTGAAAAAATCTCAGGAGCAACAACAAAAGCTCCAGAAGATGTTGACAAAGATGGTCGCACGCACTGGGCAGAAAGAAAGCCCGGAAGCATCGTCCGAACAGCGCCAAGAGTAGGAAACCGACACCGAGTTCCTGCGGAGGATGCTAGAAAGAAAGGATAAAGAGGTCGCGGAATAGGCCGCTAATATAAAGAAGATAGCGCTTCTGTTCCAATACATGGTTGGGATGATGATCCAGCCAGAACCTCCAGCTGAAGACCCTCCGATAATTATCGAAGACGACAGAGGGGAAACGTCAAATCCTCCACCGGCTTTCTCAGCAGCCAAGGAAGAAACGATCTCCAAGGTTTCCCTTTACGACTACATAGCTCAACAAATACGAGCTCATAAGGCGAGCGAAGTGGCTGGCCAAGTCGTCAGAACTGGGCGACCTTATCCAGGCTGGTACGATCAAATCAAGTACCCGCCGGGATATACGATCCCTAAATTCCACGTATATAAGGGGACAGGCAATCTCCATCTGCACGTCGCTCAGTTCAGAGCTCTATGTGGCAATACTGGAGGCGGCGACAAACTGCTGCTTCGCCAATTCATCGACATCTTGGCGGAGACAGCATTTGAATGGAACTCGGAGCTTCTGAATAACTCCATCAAAACATTTACAGAAATGGAGCTACTGTTCACGCAGCGTTTCGCAAGCGCAAGCAAGCGCACCCCGATCACCGCATTAATCAATGCTAGGGTGAAGCCGGGAGAAACCTGGGTTCAATACGCAATTCGGTGGCGGAACCTATGGTCAAAATGCGAACAACGCATAGAAGAAGCTGCTGCCGTGGGCATGTTCGTAGGGACTCTTGAACCTCAGGCGACTATATACCAATTTATGATGTTCTTTAAGCCGACCACCTTCCAGGCCTTGATTGACAAGCTGACCCAAATGGACCAGATGGGCCATAGGCTGTCCTCTTCAAAAACCGATCTCCGGAATGAAAAGGGCAAAGGGAAAGCGACCTTCGTTGCTAACGCTCAACAACAGCCGAGTGACCCAAAACCGGTTGCTCGCCAAAGCAACCAACCACAATCCCTCGATGAGAAGTTGAGACGTCCTTACTCGTTTCCTTGAGATAAGATGAGGAGACTGTTCGAACTAGAGGTGCGCAACATGCTCATCACTTTGCTGGATCCGAGATGTCCATTGCATCCTGGTGACGTCAACAGTCCCAACTACTGCCCCTACCACAGAGTAATGGGCCACCCAATCGAAGATTGCTACGTCTTCAAAAAATGGGTTGAGGACCAGTACCAACAAGGCTAATTCGCGCTATCCGAAAACTGTAAGGTAAACCCGCTACAGCAGCACGCTCCTAAAAAGGTGGATATGCCGGGGGCATCATGCTCATTTGTAGAAGAAGATCCATAGGAAGTTATCCTTTCGGCTAAAACTAAAAGAATGCTGAAGGATCTTCAAGCATACCCGGTAATCAGGTGAAAAAGCCCGCTGGAGCCCGAGATAATTGACGGGATGCTGAAACCACGCCCAACATCGAAAGTTGGTAGCGATAGGCAAAACACCCAGGTCAGGCCTTCAAAGTCTTTGAAGAAAAAGAAGAAGACCAAGAAGCCCGTGCAGCCTGAAGACGATCGTACGGATCTGCAAAAATACATCGACGCACTGGAGGAATACAACCAAAAGGCGCAGACCCCAGTCACACTTGAAGAGTTTCTCAAGCATATTCTTGAGAACAGAGACAGTGGCATTGATGAAGGAAATGGCTCGTCAGAAGAACCCGAGAATTATGTAGCGAGTTGCCACATGATCTCTCACCTGTCATTAAAAGACGAAGAAGCTCCCTCGGCGGCGGAAAGCAACTCAAAGGAACTGGGGGCAGGACCGGTGTCAAAATCCCTGGAGCCGTCAGACGAATTGATTGACAGGTTGCTAAGCGAAGCCCTTAAAAAGAGCAAAGCTGACCGAGAGCGTGAAACGGCCATATACGAAAAGGTCAAGCGTCGGCATCAGGACAAAGAAGCTGCGGCGAGAAAGAGTCACAAGAAACTCCAATCAAATCGAAGCACACCCACGGCAGACAAATGCAGGTTTAAGATAGGGAAACGGTTCGCCAAAGCCCTGTCAATGGGGATGAAGCTGCCACCTGTTAAAGGAAATGCTCCCGGGAGTACGTGCCTCGATGAAGCGAATGTACACCCAAACTATTGTTTATACCATCGGAGGATTACACACCCCACCGAAGAGTGCAGCGCCTTCAAGAATTGGTGGCAGGGATACATGGCCCACCGACAAAATTTCAAGACGATGAAGCGTGAAGCTCGTCGACAGTGAAAAAATATGACAGATGAGCGCGGAAAAATGACTGGCAGCTGTTATATGGTTGATACCGGTTCGACAAAAGGGAAAACCCAAGTTCTCACATTCGGGATCGATTGTGACGAAGAAATAACCCTCGGCCCTCTCTTCAAAGAATCCACCTCTGGAAAAGAAGAAGGGAAGGAGAACTGCGAGAACATTCAGCTGCGTTACCGTACGTTGCTTGAAAAGAACCTCGGGTCTACAAGTAAGGATTCAAACAAAAGAGACAAGGGAAAGGAAAAAGTCCCTGAGGAAATCACCCTCGGTGATAGAGTCATAAAAGAGCTCGCAGCCAAAGACTTGCCTAATAAAAACAAGGTGGATTACAATGTACTGGCACATCTGAGGAAGATACCCTCACAATGAGCATACTGGATGCTCTCCTCCTGTCTAAAGAAGCATGAGATTCTCTAATCAAGGCGTTGCAAGAGCCTGACCAGTTCCAAGCTTTCTTTACGGAAGAAAAGATGAAGGACGAGCTGGCAGAGGTTCATACAGCTGACATCACATTCGGCGATGAAGATCTCCTCCTCAGAATGTGCCAGCACAACCATCCTCTATATGTCACCAGGTACTGCCACGAAATTAAGATAGAGAAGATCCTGGTCAACAACGGGTCCTCTGTCAACCTTCTCAATGTGAAGGTGCTGAAAGATATCTGCATAAACGTTCAGCACCTGGCTCGGGACAAAATTACCATCTCCGGGTTCGACTCGCAGTCATCACGGACGCTTGGTTCCGTGATATTGACATTACGCTTTGGGATGCTCATCACCAACATCAAATTTCATGTCATTGAAGCCAAGACTTTCTATAACGCCCTGCTCGGCCGGCCTTGGTTACATGAGTATAACATCATCCTTTTTACACAACATCAGTGTATGAAGTACTTCAAAGATGGCATCGAGTACACAGTTACAGGGGAACTAAACCTATTCTCCGTAAATGAATTCCGCAAATATGAAGACGTTAAGTACTTCCTACCAGACTTTGAAGACACGGAAAGATGTCGTAAACCGGAGAACCAACAAAAAGCCGTCGCCACTATCCCGATCTTTGGAAGCGATACCGAGGAGGATGAAGAGAGAGTCTTCTCGGGACAACCCCAAGGCAGCAGGCCAGGACCATCTAATCCTTTTTGGTTCTTCGGCAGCGACTCTGAAGACGAGGTCAATACAGTATTCTCTGTTCGTCCATCAATGCAGACCTTCGCTGAAGATGATCAGAGTTTGCAAATCACCATGGTTCCGTAGAAGCATTACAGGGAACTTGATGCGCTCGATATATACGGCGTGCGAGAGCTGCAGACCTTCTACGTTCCCTCTAGGCGAAAAGATGAAAATGCGATCCTCTTTTATCAATCCACAGAGACCAAAGTGGAGAAAGAAGTCTGGCATGGTGCCGATTTGCACTCGATAGGATCCAACCAATCCGTCTGCTTAGATATTACGTAGAGAGATTGAAAAGGCTATTAATAAGCCAAGGCGTACCTTTCAGACAAACCGCTCGACAAGCCCAGTTGTATAATAAGATTTGGGACATTCCCGGGACTCAGCGAAAAATGCCCAACGGGAGGATAGAGACGACGGGGCTTGGATATGTTCGGTCTAAGAAACAGGAGCGATTCCATGGTTTCCATGTCATAAATAACTCCGGTGGAGAAACGAATGCATTTCCAGATAGTGCTGATGCTGAAATAGAGCTAAATCCCGCCGTACGAATACTAAGTCCATCATTCGAAGAACAGATTGATAAGCTGATAAGGGAAGCAGGTCAAAAGGTTCGGGATGACCATAGCCGTGAAATGGCCATTTACGAGAAAGCCAGGATGCGATGTCTCATTCAGCAGGCTATGAAAAGAGAAGACGACGATGCCCTTCACCCTCAGCCTGCTGTGCGTTCTCGTGGCAAGGAAAAAGTCCGACGCAGAAGAAACAACAAGATCAAGAACGGGAACGGCGTTAAGAAATAGCGAAGCGGATCCAAGAAGCCACGCGATCGAGAAGAAGTTAGCTGGAATCCTTCTTTTATGAAAAAGATGGGTTGGGAATACTCTTTCCCTCAAGACAAGACAAGAAAAATATTCAACCTTTTCCTGAAGCATCAAATGATGACACTCCCGGAGTCTCGGCACCCTGAGCAAATAAACGAGGTCTATCATCCGGCTTATTTCTCCTACCACCGAGCAATAGGACATCCTCTTGAAGATTGCTTCACCTCAAAGACTGGGTCGAAGACCAGATCAGCAAGACAGGTTGCTCTGTCCGACAATTGGAGGGTAGCCCCACCACGAAAGCATGGGCCAATAGCAACCTACACCGCGAGGGAAAGTCCAAATCAACATCAAGCTTGGAAACGAGCTCGTACCTACCACATGATAACATTCTCAAAGGAGGGAGAGCATGAGAATGTGGACAACCTCTCACAGTGCTTCGCAAATGAAGATGAGGATGAGGTGATCTTAGAATTTCCACCGGCGCCGAAAGAGCTGGAAAATGGGATACACACCACGGCCGACAACCTGAGGAAAATCAACTTGGGGACGACAAACGATTCGAGGACAATTTTCATCAGTGAGCTGCTATCTGAAGAGCAGGTGGCACTAAAAGACGTGCTTATGCAGTATAAAGACTGCTTCGCATGGAACTATTCCGAGATGCCGGGATTAGATCCAGAAATAACTGTGCATAAACTGGTGATATCACCGGACGTCAAGCCAGTCAAACAGGCACCAAGAAGAATGCGGCTCAAACTTGAGATGAGTATTAATGCCGAAGTCAAGAAGCTAATTAACTCCGGCTTCATCCAAGAAGTTCAATATCCTGACTGGATCGCCAACATCGTTCCAGTAATGAAGAAAAAAGGAACAGTACGCATCTGTGTAGACTTTCGGGATCTCAATAAAGCGTGCTCGAAGGATGACTTCCCCATACCAGTTATCGAGCTGATGAATGATAACACATCTGCTGGGTTCCCAAGGCGGCCGCTGGGTTTCGGGAAGCATCGACCATGCCGTTTTAAAAAATTTGGCGCGCTAAAGAACCCTAACGCTAGAATCTAAACTAGAGAATTAGACAAAAAAGCATGTAAACATCTTTACATCTAAGTGAACAAGGAATACAACCTTTGTAGACCGGTCCTTCACTTCAATAGCTCCGTGTAGTAGTCCCTTTGCTCCAAGTAGTGATCTCCCGGATTCTAGTGAGGCTCCACAAGGTGAAATGAACGAACTTTCTTGAAGTCTTCGAGGCCGAAGATGATCTACGTCGAGAAGACACTAACTCAAGCCACCTCTTCATTAACTGATGAACTTGGTGAAGAAACAATCCAATCTAAATGGCTAGTAGAGAAGAGGTTGATGAAGTAGGAATTTTGCTAACTTTAGAAATAATTTTCTCACTATATTTCTTCATCTCCCATAAACCTAGAGAGCTAAGCTATTGATGAAGATGAAGATGAAGAGAGAAGAGAATGAAACTTATGAGGTGTGAATAGCAACCATGGGTGAGTTAGTATCATATACTAACTCATGTAGAGACTAAACCATGGCTAACAATAATGGTTAGGTTAATAAATATTTACAAGTAAAACAAAATTAATGGACTTTGTCAATGGTTTCACAAGCCTCAACCATGTGACTAATTTCCAACTAATCTGATTTATTTTAAATAAATAAAACCCATCATTATTATAAGCATGGTGCGAGTCTCATACACCGATGTAGCATGTGGTATCAAGCATGACAAAAAAGATGTACATTAATATATATCACATATATACTAAGTTTACACTAGTGAGAAAAAGAAATCTTAAGTGAGCTAATATTAGTTAATGTAAGATAATATATCAAATATATAATTATACATTAAATTATTAAATCAACACTTGATTTAATAATCCGGCAATATCACATACAACCGACTAATATAAAATGTAACAACCTATCGAATCAACACTTGATCCGATAACCCGGCTATATCACATATATCCGTTTGATATCACATATCGCGAGAATAGAACACGGTATCACATACACGTATTAATCTCGGTCCCGCACATATCACATATGTGCTCCTATTTCGTTTCGCTTGAGCCAGGAAACTTCTGTGTAGGACTCTAAAAACCTGTAAATACGCTGGCAGTAGGTGGTGATCATATCAGTCACCCACAAGCTGCAAGCGGTCTGCTAAACGTAATGGCCACCTTGGTATTGAGCGATCAGAAGATCAACAAGCAAGCCTGCTCATACTCCTGCGAATCCATCAAGTAACACTACCTTACAGTCCGATCTCTTCGTCAGATATGTCGCATATCACAGCTTGGGGGTGGTATAACATCAGACACCAATAGCCTGATAAGTCATGCTGATGCAAGGTCCATAATGGTTCGAGAAACTATTGATAACACTTATCAGTAGATCTCAACAACCCTGGCCAGGGATTTCTTGTTATAGCCAATCAAGTATAGCGCAACATCAACCCCCAATACCGGGAGAGAAGAAATCCCCTCCTATCGCTCATTGCCTCCATGTGAGTTGGGACTGTACCCAAAAACCACCGTTTTGCACGATCTCTTGAACGTGGTAAAGTGGAAATCAAAGTACAGTGGGAATCACACAAGACTCTATGACGATCTCGGGTCGACAGACTAACCTGTACCAGTGTCACCAGAGAACTGCTATCTGACAATAGATATAATACCATCTAGGAGTTCTTGGCGAGTCCGTTCAGTTAACTCAGTCTCCACTGAGCACCCGTATACCATCTCTAATGTCAAACACCAATGGATATGGGATCATCCATCGCCCATCATATGTGCCCCGTCTCGATACTCCCACGACTAGGAACAATTGAAGGATATACTTACCGACTACCTTTGCCCCACCAGTATGATCTGCATCATAATCCTGGTAGTCAAGTACTCATCCTAAGGGCTTTATCAACATGTAATAGAGAGACAATAAGTGTACATGTTAAGATAAAGTGTAACCAGATAGCATACAATCATGTCGAGCAAGAAAGTCCTCCTTATATATATCCAAGCATCCACTACAATATACATCACATGTACAGTAATGGCCTCTAGGGCATACATATAACTAACAATCTCCCACTTGCACTAAGGCCATTTGTTGCAGTATCTCATACTCAACGTCCTATAGAAGTATCTCTAAGGAAAGGCCTTTGTGAGTGGATCCGCCGTGTTATCCTTCGCCATATCTCTCCTAACCTCGATCCCTTGGAGATCAACCATCTCCCTGATCAGGTGATACTGTCCTCAGAATATGTCTGGATCGCTGATGGGACCGGCGTTCCTAGGCTAAAGCCATAACTCCATTGTTGTCACAATAAAAGTTATTGGACGTTCAATGGTAGGAACTTTGTTCATCTCATGAACAAGAAATGCCCAGAGAGCCACTTTGGCAGCATCGTTGGTAGCGATTTATTCAGCCTTTATCGTCTAGTTTGCCACGGTATATAGCTTGGATCACTTCTAACATACCGTCCCTCCACTGAGGGTAAAGACAATACCTGTTACCGAATTTCAGTCGACCTTATCACTCTGGAAGCTTGAATTGGTAAGGACTCCCACTGGAGTTCACCATTACCAAAACCCCAAGAACATCCCTTTAGTGCTTCTCAAGTACTTAAGAATGTCCTTCATAGCTGTCCAGTGATTCTCCTAAGATCCGATTGATTCCTGATCACCACACCTAGTGAGTTAGCTACATCTGGTCTTGTACATAACATCGCATACATGATAGAGCCTACTGCCGAAGCATAGGGTATCCCTTGCACGCGAGCTCTCTCCAAATCAGTCTTAGAAGACTTCCTTTTGGAGAGAGTGATCCCTGAGTTACTAGGCAAACCACCACGCTTAGAATCCTCCATACTAAACCCTTTTAATATGGTGTTAATGTACCTGGATTTGGGACACTCCCAATATCCACTTAGATCTATCACCATAGATCATAATCCACAAGATGTAGCAGGTATCATCCAGATCTTTTAAGGAGAATCCTCATGATAAGAGGAGCTTGACCGAGTGTAGCATAAGAAACCGTTTCCTATCAAGAGTATGTCATTTACGTACAATACGTAGAAGACAACCTTACTCTCTACAACTTTCTTGTATATACAAGGTTCATCTACCTTTTTGATGAAGTCAAACTCTTTGACTACCACATCAAAACAGACGTTCCAACTCCGCGATGCGTGCTTTAATCCTGATGGACTTAAGCATAGTCACTGGAGAGAAGGTTTCATCATAAACCACACCTGGTTATTGACAATAGCCTTTTACTATAAGTCTAGCTTTGAAAGTCTAAACTTTTCCATCTACACCAAGAATCTTCTCAAGATCCATTTGTTCCCAATGGGTTTTACCCCTTCAGGTGCAACATCCAAAGTCATACTTTGTTGGTGTACATGGATTCCATCTTTGATTGCATAGCATCCAGCCATTTCACAGAGTCCCCACTCGTGATGGCCTGCCTGAACCTTAGTCGGGTCATCATTTACCATGATGCAATCCTCGCTCCCACCGTCACCGAGGAAACCGTAGTATCTCTTCGATGGATGAGGAACCCTACCAGATTCGTGGAGAGGCTGAGGTTCGTTGGAGACTATTGAATCCTTTGGTTTCACTAAATCATCAGCTGTTAGTTTGTCCACCTGGAACTCCTTCCAGTTCTACCTTATGACCACAAATTTCTTCATAAGAAATTCCTTTTCTAAAAAAGTGGCATGCTGAGAAACAAAACAACTTTTGCTCCTCAGTGTGGTAGAAGATATTCCCTCACAAATGTTTAGGATATTCAAAAAACTTACAGAACCGACCTTGCCTCGAGCTCTTCCGGATTTTTCTTTTCAGCATTGGCCGGACAACCACATATCTTAACTCATTTAAGACATGGTCTCTTCACATACCATATCTCATATGGAGTGGTAGGCACCAATTTGGTTGGAACCCCAATCAATAGGTATGCAGCTTCTCAAGTGCATAACTCCAAAAGTAAATAGGCAACTCAGCAGTACTCATCATAGAGCGCACCATATCTCATAGGGTGTGATACCTCCGTCTCGATACACCGTTGTGCTGTGGCGTACACAAAGGAGTAAGCTGAGAGAGAATCTCATTCTCCTTTTAGAAACTTCATGCGAAAGTATTCTCCTCCTCGATCACATCGAAAGACTTAATACTTTTACCCGTATGGTTCTTAAATTCAAGCTTATATTCCTTGAATTTCTCAGAAGCTTCAGACTTGTGTTTCAATAGGAACACATGTCCGAATCTTGAGAGATCATCGATGAATGTAATGAAGTACAAAGAACCGACCCTGGCATTTATAGACATAGGACCGTATACATCATTATGTATCCATCCTAAGAGTTCAATAACTCTTTCTCCGTTTCCAGTAAACGGAGTATTGGTCACTTTACCTTTGTGACAAGACTGGCAAGTATCATAAGATGAAAATTTGAACAGATTCTCATATTCATCCTTATGTAACTTAGCTGGTCGTGTCGCATTGATATGACCTAGTCTACAATGCCACAACAACGATTCGTTCATTTCTGAACTACTCCTCTTGTGTGTATTCTAGATACTTTGAACTGTGATTTGATTTAGAATGTATATGCCATTTCATAACGTGCCTGATTCAATCAACTCTTGATTAAGGAAAATGTTCACAACATTATCCACCAATACAAAATTATATCCTTCTTTAACTTAATAAAGAATCTGATGTAATGTTGTATATCAGGTTCGGTATGTAATAACATTTGTTCAGAATCAATGTATTTACCATTTGGCAATACAAGGTGATATCTGCCAACTGATTTGACTGCAACAATTGCACCATTCTCTAACATTTAGAGACATATCACCGAATCCCAGTTCTCTACCTTTCTGAAGCCCATGTAACAGATTACATATGTGGGATCATAATCCGGTATCTCATACCTAGGACGTAGAGGATACTGAGAAACAATTCTTGGTAATCGAACATGTAAGTCCACGGTAGCGCCCCCTAACAGACGCCAAATGCGGAACAAAAACTTTTACAACTGGCGCTATCGCGTACTATAACCCGGATCTGCCATTAAAGCTAAACTAACAAACTACAAAGTGGGTAGAAATGTTATACTGAACGATCCGAGTCCTTCGGTCTTCAACCATCATCCCACGCTTTGTTGCGGCTGCTCCGATTTCCTGAATCTCCAGTCTTTTCGTCCAGGTGGCACCACGTCGACGGATCTTTAAACGGGCTCCCGGCTCAGAACCGAGGCAACTCGGTCGTCAAGTTTGCTAAAAAAGACGACAAAGATGATGTAGAGAATGAGTAGAACACTTTGTCTCGCTTCGTCCAAAGCTATGGACGAACGGTTAATGAGTTGCCTTTTGGATCGGATTGAAATGAGATATGAAAATATATATATGAACTAGATCTCTCTCTTCTCATTTTAATAACCCTTTCTTTTTCCCCAAAAAATCATCATCCCTCAACAAGAGGGGCCGGCCACTAAATAGAGAGGAAGGGGGTGAGTGTACGAATAAGGGAGGGTGACCATAAGCTATCAAACTTATCATAACTCATTTAAAGCAAAATGACTCACTAAAATCGTTAAATGCAAACCAATGATAATAAACCTAGTCACCTTAACATTAAATGAACAATTAATGCTAACAATGAGTCACAAGCCTTGTTACCAAAACTAGAACCTTCTAGAACCATGACTCACCCTCAAGACGAAAAGATAAATCCGCATTTAACCGAATGTTAAATACGGCTGATAGAAAACTGGAAACTGGCAACTTCCAAAAGTGATCCTGAAACGAATTTCAGGATAACCCCGTATCAGTATAAACATACCCGCATTTGTATTACGACCGAATACAAATGCAACTGAGACAAAGATATTATATCTACACAGTATAATACTCGGATCCGGCTTAAACCAAAACCCACCAGTATTATCTGCCCGAAAAATGACACGTGCGAAAACGCACGTGCATTTTCCTAACCCCGCCATAAAACCATACGGCCTCTACACGTTTCGCCCGAACTTGGGAAACGGTTTGTGGGGGACTCTAATGACTCATCAACACACTGGCACTGGGTATAACCACTAGCACGTCAGAGGTACAAGCTGTACGTAACGGTTGCCTATGTATTGATTGGAAGGGAAGCTGACGAGCGAACTCAGCCATAAACCCTACTGAGCCTGACAGTGACAATATTCGTACAGTCCGGTCCATTCGTCTAAAGAGTATCGCATATCGAGTCTAGAGGGGTGGATAAAATCATATCCCTCATAACGCGATAAATCGTGTCGGCATGAAGCCCATCACTGCCTGAGAAACTACTGATCCAAATCAGTAATTCTCCACTACTTCGGCCGAGGATTTCTAGTGATGGCCACCCGTGCACTGTGCGACATCAACCCCCAATACCGGGAGAGACAAATCCCCGACGATCCGCTCTCTGCCTCCATGTGGCTCGGGACTGTACCCAAAAAATACCTGTTTGCACGTCTCCTTTGAGCGTGGTAGGGTAGAAATCAAAGCACAGTGGGAACTCACACGAGACAAATGATGATCTCAGGTCGACAAACTAACCTGTACACATGTCACCTGGGAACTGCTATCTGACGATATGTATAATACCAACTAGCATGTTCCCGGCAAGTCTTGTCCGGTGTACTCATAACCCAATGAGCACCTGTATACATCTTAGGTGAACCAACTGACACCAATGGCTTGCGAGACCGGCCACCGCCCCTCGTCGGGGTCTCGACTATATACACTAGTCTACTCTGGAGTATCGATGCCCTGTCTCAAAACTCCCACGACTAGGGACACTTTAAGGATGTGCTTACAGACCCCAGCTCCCACGTATATGATCGCCATCATACTGCTGGCAGTCAAGTAAGAATCCTATGGGCTCTATCAACATGCAATAGAGAACTAAAGCATGTATACGATGATAAAGACAAACCAGATAGCATACTATTATCTCGAGCAAGACTGTCATATCGGTATAGGTCCTCCATCAATCATTGCAATCACGTACCTGCGATCCAATAATTGACTTTGAGGGCACTATATCCAACAATCTCCCACTTGCACTTAAGGATAATTATTGCGATGTCGCATACTCACAGCCCGTGTGATATCGATCATCCAACTCCTCTATTAATCAGTTTCACAAAGCTAGTTTGTAAAACTCTTGTGTTCGAGAAATAGCCTTAGTGAGTGGATCCGCCCTGATGTTTCTTTCTATGTCTCTCTTAATCTCAAGTTCGCGGAGAAAGCCATCTCCCGAATCGAGTAATACCTGTCTTAGAATATGTCTGGATATCTGATGGGACCTAGTTCATAAATGAACTCTAAATCCAAACTTCTTAGACTTTATTGATAACTGAACCTAATCAGTATCCAACACCATGCCTCCCACAGTATCCTCTTGGATCACTTGTCCTTAATACTGTCTCTCGTCAGAGGGAAAACTATAACTCTGACAATCACTCTGTCATTCATGTCACCTTGGAAGCCTGGAATGATAATCATTTCCCGAAGGAGGCTGTTGTCATCAAATCCGTAGAACATGCACTTATGTTCTAAAACTTCTTCCTTATGTTTTTCCAGGATTGGATTAATATAAACTTATCGCATCTAGTGCAAAAAACAACATCTGGTGTGGTACTTGACATCTTACGATTGACTCAATTGCCTAAGCAAGTGATCTGCCAATCATGCACATCCCTCTCCCCTTTAGTCTATAAGACACCTTTAGATAGGGTGACTCCATCACCTGCAGGTACACTAACATGCCAGGAGTCAACTATTCTAAAATACCTTTAGAATATTGTCAAAGTACCCAAATTGGGAAACTACCCAATTCTAGATCTAAAACCATAGATTTAGTAACCATAATGTTTGATATTATATCCATATCCTTTTTGGAGAAACAACTGTGTGGCGACCAAAGTACAACCGATCGTAGTATAGGAATTTTACTTCCTACTCTGTGTATGTCATCCAAATACTAGGACATCATACCCTACTACCTTCTTAACAGATCCATCCCTATTCTGATGAAGTCAAAGCCATGACTGTTACATCAAAATTAGATGATCTTATCTCCGCTATATCTGCTCAAGCCTATAAATAGACATAAGCTACTTGCCCACTATGCTTCTGCTGCTCCCACTGACTACGACAACCCTCTGGCAGAATAATATATACGTACACTTCTAAAGCTAGTTTAGAACGACGCTATACATATCTTCCTGCCGGGTCTCATAGTCTGGAACAACAGTAGTGTCAAGTCTGGGTAAACATGAACCTCCCTGTCACCGTCCTTGAGGCTACCGGAGTACCTCTCGGGTGTCTGAGGTTACCCACCATGTCTGCGGAGTGGCTATTGGAATGTCATACCTGATTGAATATAAAGGTCCTATTAAATTTTCCGTAATCGTTTGCGGTTCTGGAATCACTTCCAGTTCTACCATACTCCCACTACTGTTTTCTGAAAAAATCCATTTTACTAAAACTGTGGCGAGTCAAGAACAATATCACTATTGATCTTCCAGATGGTAGAAAATCAACCCTCGTCAAAGCCAGGGTCAACCCTCAAACTGCCATTACAGAAACGTGTCTTGAGTTATCCAGAGTCTGGTTTTAAGCATAAGCTGGACAACCCACAGTACCTTAACATCGTTAAGATATGAACCATTCTATATCCAATATAGAAACCTTTGGCACTTATTTAATTGGAACCAGATTCAAATAATGCAGCTGTCTCCAGTGCATATTAACTTAATGGAGAGGGGCTAATCAGCATTACTCAACTTAGGAATACATCCAATTATGAGTAACCTGAAACAGAAACAAGTTTCTCAAAACTATTACTATCATTTGAATACCAATCACAAGAATCCACATCTTCAATTTGTTTGAAGAATCCCGATACTTGCGACACCTGGTTCTCTACTTTATTCTTATACCCACAACTTCTCAAAACCTAGACATTGTATTTCTACGAAACACTTGTCTAAAAACTAGAGAAGTTATAAGTAAACAGAACATAGTACGAAGACTAACCCCTTTGTCCTAATGGACACTGGACAACATACAATACTCTGTATAGGTCCGCTGAGTTTGAATAACTCAAAACCTGTGCATCATAGGTTGAAAACTGTACTTATGGTTAAGAACTACTCCGTTGTTCAATGCTCCTTACCCAATCGTCAACTGATATAGGTAAATATTACGGACATAATTTCAAAAAGTTATATCTCATTTTATAAAAATAAACGTACAGATATATCATTTTGAAATTGGTGCACAACAACGGATACTCAAAACAAAATACATGCCGTCCGGAAAAAACTCAGGCGACTTCCTCAAATATCACCAATTACAATGAATTCCGATATAATGAGGATGATCACCTTATTCCCAATAACCTACTCCCACTCATCATCTGTAAAACTATACAGATGTGAGAATCATACCTGGTAAATACATACCCTGGAGTAAGTATCTAATCGGGAAATCAGTTTTCCTTTAATAATGCACCGAAACATGAAAATGTTTCATAGGGGTATCCTGGTATTCCTAGTAATGCCTCTTCCATAATCCAATTCATGACTATAACCGTATATTTCTTTGCCATCTCTCCAAATCCCTTTATTTGTCTTTAGTCGTTACCTTCTGTACACCTTCGTTAGGCTAAATGGTTTTCTTTCTTCCCTACCGTTCGGCACCGGCCTATGGTTTGGAAGAAGACTATCCAGTAAGTATAATAGGTGTACTCTCCTAATCCTAGGAGTACTCGTAACTTGAGAGAAGGTGATGATAAAAGACAACTGAATAATACCTTATTCTTTTAAAGGTGAAATAGGAGTGGCGATGAAGTACGCGGTTTGGTCGTGAATGATAACAGTCGCAATTTACTTTGCCCTCTTTCTAATCCCTTTATTTTGTCTTTAGTTATTACCTTCTGTACACCCTACTTAGGCTAATTGGTTTTCTTCATTCCCTACCTTTCGGCACCAGCCTATGGTTTGGAATTTAGACTATCCAATAAGCGTAATAGGTGTACTCTCCTAAACTAAGGAGCCCTCGCAACCTGAGAGAAGGTGATAATAAAAGATAACTGAATAAACCAATTCTATTTCTCCTGAACCTGGATCCATCATCGAAGTAGTACCTTCGAGTTCGTATATAACCATACGATGGATCTATCCAATGGAAGTGGATGTCCGTAGTAATACGGGGTGTTCTGAGAAATACAAAGGGTAAAAGAAGGAGCGGCAATGACTTATGCAACTTTAGACAATCAAAAAATCAGTATTTTAAGAAGGTTCGGTCAATTTGGTCACTGAGTCATAGTCTAGGGTCGGTCAAAGGTCGCTGTCAAAGAGAGAGAGAAAAGAAACACTCTGCGTGCACTCTAACCTAGATCAGAATGGTTATCAATTTATCTAATCAGGAAACCTCCCACTGTAATCTCAAATTCTCCTCCAAACCTGAAAGAAGAATTAGTCGGGATCACCCGAAGAGTAAAACAACTCATCGGTGGGAATCGGGATCCAACTCTCATCGCATGATAACGTGAAGGAATCCACTCATGTTATCATACTCCAGAAGGTATGCGCATACTTGGCAAGTTTCAGTTTCTTTAGAAAGTCCCGATATATATTTTTGCCCTATGCTCTTATGACCTTGACTAAGGGCCAAAAATCTCATAAGTCACATGTCAAGTTCTATCCATCATTATCCAGGTCAATTTGAACCCACCCGTACATACTCTTGACTAAGGGCCAAAAACAGTAATACGACTGTCCCAAACTAACGCATCTATCTATGCAACATGTGAACACCCCTGCAGCTACCAATCACTATGTCTTAACTAAGGGCCAAGTATACATAGCTTGAATACTACTGAATATCCAAAAGAAATGATGGAGGGCTACAGCTGGTTTTTGGCGAAAAACCTTTAACGTAATGAATTTGATCTCGTTGAAGGAACCTGATAGCTTTTTATAAAAATATAGTAGCGAAAACCTTTTGCTAAAGAGGTCACTCCCGGTGAAGGGATCTCGGCTCTTTCCTCGCGGAATGAGGTGCAGGATATTCCAACTGAATACCGCGATGCAAAGCAACTTGTAATCGACTATATTGAAGTTATTACCCTGACGTAAACTTCTGCCCAAGGGGTCACTCCCGGTGAAGGGATCTCGGCCCTTGCCTCGTCGAATGAGGTGCAGGATATTCCAACTGAATACCGCTATGCAAAACAAAACGAAATATCTTTGTAATAACACCTTTTAAAATTTGTTCCAACAACATCAAATATAGGTTTGTTTTATCCTTGCATTGATAAGAATCAATGCAGTCCCATCAATCAATCATACCAGAAAAGAACGAAAAATAAAATGTACGTATATGCCATCCGCATTCGCCATAGGATCCCGTCATCACCCGTTAGGTTACTTAACTAACGACAGAGCGGGGACTGGACTAGCGCGGGTGTAAAATATATACAATATCTAATAGTATATATACCAATATACAATAATCGCTCCAGGCATGATAATATGCAACATTACAGAAAAGTAATAAGCATCACAGAACAATACAGATAATCTGGGATCCCCGGGTTTCACAGAGCCGCTACTGAAACCCGACGTTCCCCTGGTCGTGTGGATAGCCTGTGCAATGAAAACTAGACCCCTACGGGTGCGGCAAGTTACCCGCCAAAACCTGAAGCGAGGTAGTCCCCCACAGCATAGTGGATGGAACACCCGGCACTTCACGGAATCCGGTAAATTGAGCATCTCTCCTTGGGTCAACCTGTACCCCCTACGAGTGCGGCGAATAGTCTGCCAATTCTAGAGTGAGGTCCCTCTAGAACCCGGCTATCCGTGCACTCCGTCGCGGGGTAATCCTAGTAAATAAAAGAAAATATATACAACGGGTACATCGACCTCAGCCCGGTTGTGTCCCAAAAAGAATATTATACAAACAGGCAGTGACGGCAGTCCACATGTTGGACGCTCGCCCCGCAATAACAAATGTACAAATAAATCCAAACAGCACTATCATTGCACCCTGCTATCCACCATGACATATCCGCAACATCACAGCACAACACAAAACATCAACGCGAATGTCACGTTCGCAAACCCGTCTAAAAGAACTATAGCAATTAGACACGGTTTATCGCTCAAATGACATTCTCAGTCGAAGATATAATGTAAATACTGCATACTAACAAGTTTAAAATTTCGATCGACAAAGCTTCCTTAAGTGGGCCCCACATACATCTGCTGTACAGTAACTAAATATAGGCCCAAAAGAAACATTCCAGAAACCACAATTTACTGTAGAGAATCACCAGAAGAAATTTGACCCTCTGAAGCTCCAAGACGGCCGCGGATCTGCGGCCAAAGCATGGCTTTGGCGGTGGTTCCGCGGCCGTACGGACGAGTCAGAGGATCGGATTTCTTCTTTGTTCTCCAAAAAGCCTACATGTTTTTCTGTGATGCTCAAAATAATTTTTAGGCCTGATTTAAAATCAACAGAAACTTTGAACAGGAAATTGCAGTTTTTCAAAAATCCGTTCGATAGATGTTTTAAACGTGTTAGCACAAGTTAGTAAAGCTTAATGGTGAGGCTCTGATACCACTGTAAGTCCACGGTGGCGCCCCGACCATCTAACAGACGCCAAATGCGGAACAAAAACTTTTAAAACTGGCGCTATCGCGTACTATAACCCGGATCTGCCATTAAAGCTAAACTAACAAACTACAAAGTGGGTAGAAATGTTATACCGAACGATCCGAGTCCTTCGGTCTTCAACCATCATCCCACGCTTTGTTGCGGCTGCTCTGATCTCCTGAATCTTCAGTCTTCTCGTCCAGGTGGCACCACGTCGACGGATCTTTAAACGGGCTCCCGCCTCAGAATCGAGGCAACTCGGTCGTCAAGTTTGCTAAAAGAGACGACCAAGATGATGTAGAGAATGAGTAGAACACTTTATCTCGCTTCGTTCAAAGCTATGGACGAACGGTTAATGAAGTTGCCTTTTGGATCGGATTGAAATGAGATATGAAAATATATATATGAACTAGATCTCTCTCTTCTCATTTTAACAACCCTTTCTTTTTCCCCAAAAAATCATCATCCCTCAACAGGAGGGGCCGACCACTAAATAGAGAGGAAGGGGGTGAGTGTAGGAATAAGGGAGGGTGACCATAAGCTATCAAACTTATCATAACTCATTTAAAGCAAAATGACTCACTAAAATCATTAAATGCAAACCGATGATAATAAACCTAGTCACCTTAACATTAAATAAACAATTAATGCTAACAATGAGTCACAAGCCTTGTCACCAAAACTAGAACCTTCTAGAACCACGACTTACCCTCAAGATGAAAAGATAAATCCGCATTTAACCGAATGTTAAATACGGCTGATAGAAAACTGGAAACTGGCAACTTCCAAAAGTGATCCTGATACGAATTTCAGGATAACCCCGTATCAATATAAACATACCCACATTTGTATTACGACCGAATACAAATGCAGCTGAGACAAAGATATTATATCTACACAGTATAATACTCGGATCCGGCTTAAACCAAAACCCACCAGTATTATCTGCCCGAAAAATGACACGTGCGAAAATGCACGTGCATTTTCCAAACCCCGCCATAAAACCATACGGCCTCTACAACGTTTCGCCCGAACTTGGGAAACGGTCTGTGGGGGACTCTAATGACTCATCAATACACTGACACTAGGTATAACCACTAGCACGTCAGAGGTACAAGCTGTACGTAATGGTTGCCTATGTATTGATTGGAAGGGAAACTGACGAGCGAACTCATCCATAAACCTACTGAGCCTGACAGTGACAATATCTATACAGTCCGGTCCGTTCATCCTAAGAGTATCGCATATCGAGTCAAGGGGGGTGGATAAAGTCAGATCCCTAATAACACGATAAATCATGTCGGCATGAAGCCCATCACTACCTGAGAAACTACTGATCCAAATCAGTATTCTCCACTACCTCGGCCAAGGATTTCTAGTGATGGCTACCCGTGCACTGTGCGACATCAACCCCCAATACCGGGAGAGAAAAATCCCCGACGATCCGCTCACTGCCTCTATGTGGCTCGGGACTGTACCTAAAAAATACCTGTTTGCACGTTTCCTTTGAGTGTGGTAGGGTAGAAATCTAAGCACAGTGGGAACTCACACGAGACAAATGACGATCTCAGGTCGACAAACAAACCTGTACACATGTCACCTGGGAACTGCTATCTGACGACATGTATAATACTAACTAGCATGTTCCCGGTGAGTCCTGTCCGGTGTACTCATAACCCAATGAGCACCTGTATACATCTTAGGTGAACCAACTGACACCAATGGCTTGCGAGACCGGCCACCGCCCCTCGTCCGTGTCTCGACTGTATACACTTGTCTACTCTGGAGTATCGATGCCCTGTCTCGAAACTCCCACGACTAGGGACACTTTAAGAATGTGCTTACAGACCCCAGCTCCCACGTATATGATCGCCATCATACTGCTGGCAGTCAAGCAAGAATCCTATGGACTCTATCAAAATGCAATAGCGAACTAAAGCATGCATACGATGATAAAGACAAACCAGATAGCATACTATTATCTCGAGCAAGACTGTCATATCGGTATAGGTCCTCCATCAATCATTGCAATCACGTACCTGCGATCCAATAATTGACTTTGATGGCACTATATCCAATAGAACACACCCGAAGAATATGCATTAACATGCTCATTCCTCGATTGGGTCGCGTGGAAATTCAGATATTCCCCTATTTCCTGCTCAGACTTATAACAGTTATAAGATAGAGCGGAACCAACGTTCCTCAGCTCAATATAATAAGCAGGTTCGGTCAATGCATCCATATTATTATCTTGATTAAGGCGTGACATGGTCACTACCAGGGGGGAGAGAGAGAGAGAGAGAGAGAGAGAGAGAAGAAAACACTCAGCGTATGCTCTTGCATGATCAGATTGGTTATTATTTTATCTAATCAGGATGGCTCTGTCATGACCCGAAGGTACGGAACGTGACTGGCACTTAAATTACGAACGTATCGAGGCGTACGTAATCTAAGTAAGCCAAAGCCCAGAAATCTAAACCAAATAAGAAATACAGTGGAGGAAAACTTATTAAAAGAAAGCGATTTTAACTAAAACAAGTCGCATTAAACATTTTGAAAGTATCAGAATTTTTCCGAAAATTTCGGCAGAGTCTCCTTTGTAAATACTGGCCCCGAAACGGGTACAAACAAGAAAATACATATAAATAAAGAATGAAGGTATCCCCAAGCGGGAGCTAGCTCTTCGCCCAAGGCGGAGTCACAACCACATGCAATGAATATATCATAATAATACAAAATAAGTATAAGAACATAAAAGCATCACGTCGGCTCAAGTGAGCATCGACACCAAACAACAAATACAAGTCTCACCGTATAGTCCAATATACAAGGGTAGATGGAGTGTACTAGATACAAAGTAATATACAAGTGAAAATAAGATATCTTTGAAACCCACCATGAGCAAGCTGCAAGCCAAAGCAAAGGAAGCAGAATAGGAGTACGCCCGCCGCTACTGTGCTGACAGGTCAGACCTGCAAGATACTGTGGCACAACGGGGGTGAGTTTCCAACTCGTGAGTAGTAAGTAATACCTAATAAGGCTATCATAAGCATGCACGCAAATGCGTCACAACCTACACATATACTAATATGATACAATGCACTAACATGTATGCATAATCAACATGAAACCTGAGTATGTTTGGTATGAGAAAATCTTTATTTTTATCTTAGAAATCTCCTGTGAAATAACTGAAGTAATATCAATAAAATCAATAGAAATCCGTGTCAAGCATCGACAAAAAATATGTATATCTCAATGTCTCAATATCTCATATCTCTGTATCTAAAATCTCAATATCTCAATATCTCTGTAACTCAAATCTCAATATCTCGGGCTCCGGCAGTCCGGATCGGCCCATATCATCAATCACACGACTACGGTCGGTATCCTCCGGATATCCTCCGCGTCATAAATAACTGGTAGATAGCGCTCTCCTGCCGGGCTCAATGCCATCATCCATGATCTTCTTGCCCCGAGGTACCATACAGGGTCTACCATGTACCCGCAGACGGTGCATCCCCCTCCTCGAATCGGGTATATGACACTGCTCAAGAACCGAGAAAACTCATGGTGGATGCCACACACATCACATCACGAGAAAACCGCAAATTTCTTTTTTTAAAATAATAATAGGTTTTTAGAATCCTTGCGGTTTTCCCAAAAATCCAGAAATCTCATCAATACAGAATCCTCAAGAAGAATCAAAATACATGATTATATAGGAAAATGATAATGTCCATGATATCCATATCATGAAATAAGATTATAACTAGAAAACTATGTATGAATGATGATGAAATGCGGTATATGTACGACTGACAATCCTTAGTGTCAATCTTGATGAGATGGAAAATACAACTCCCAGTTTAAATATCATGTATGATGCAAATATTTTCGATACTAATCTAAGCAGGTCCTATAGTGTCATGACATAGCAATTACCAATGGTGTGTGTGTTCGCATAAATAGTGTACGTGCAGCAGGAACCAATGGTAATGGTGCAAGTGTCCTATGAAATGATATCACATATATCTATTATATATATATAACGATGCGATGCAATAAGATGGCTAACTAGGAAACTACGCATATAATGCAAACATTATAAGTAATACTAAACCATCGGGCGCCTCGCGCCATCTAGACGATCCCCCCATAGATGTATACATCTACTCACCGGGACGCCTCGGCTAAACTGATCCGATCTCCGCTCTGTCTTTCCGCGCCGCGTCCGACACCTCTACACCCGATCTTAAGATCGCACAAAAATAATTAAAAGGATAAATATATGAATAGTCGTGGGACAAATGACACAAATCAATCACGCGTACTAACTAGACGCGCACACACTTGGTGCACAGAACGCGCCCGCGACAACGCTACAAACTACAACTGAGGTCGCTATATGTGACAACCCCCAATCCTAGTACCCACTCGTATCAATTGCGCATTCACTATACTTTAAATATTATATGAAATAGGTTATTAATCAACAAAACCTCAACTTAATGTAGAATCAATTTTTTCCGAAAACCTAGTAAGCTTAAATTTCCATTTTAGTTCAAAACTTGATGTTTTAACCAATCTAAATGTTTTAGCAATTCTAGTGGCTATAATGCTCATTAAATATCTTAACGAAGTCAAACAAACCATTACTATAATTTTATCCTACCATTTTATATAAAATCCTAAAAGCCTAGTTTACAAATTAGCCTAATTAGGAAAATTTAAAAGTAACAATTAGTAATTTGACAACTAGATTACATTTTGCATGCTTTGAGATGTTATACTACACTTTCAAACCATAATCAAATTATAAAACCTTAACTTGATTTAAAACCCTAATCTTGAATTTTTAAAACTTGCAATTTAAACCATTTAAAATACCTAATTAAGTTTATTCAAAGTATTTAACCAACAATTAAATACTAGGGTTATGATTATACCTCAAAATCAAGAGATCTAGCATGCAATCTTGCCTCCAAAGATGCATCCTTGCTCCTCAATCCAAACTAGATTGGCTAAAGAAAATTGGGTAAGGCTTAAATTAGGAATTTAGTGAGGTTTTGCATTGGTTTGATGAAAAAATGAAGAAATTTTGAGAGGAATTGAGCTGGGAAAATCATGGGCTGCTGTTAATGGACTCGGTTGAAATGGGGAGAGGGAGAAAGAGTGACGTGTGTGTGTATGAGTGTAGAAGTCTCCATCATATTACATATTATTTCCTTTTTTTAATTTTCTTTTTCCTTTCTTAATTTGAAGTGGCAATTTGAGTGGGGAATTTGGGGAAGGAGGCAGCCATGGTCGGCCACAAATATGAGGGGGAGAGTGTGTGTGTGAGGTGTGTATGTGTAGAAAATTCCAATTCAAAAAGACCCCCCATCATTACATATATTAACTCTTTATCATAATTAATTTATTTTGTTATATTTTCTAACCCATCCTAGATTTCTCTAGAACTTTAGAGACAAATCCAAAAGAAAGAATATGTTACAACAAAATTCTAGGTTGTCATGATTCACATTTGTATAATTAACCCATTCTCATTTGAAATTTTCACTAATTTTAATGTATAGTTGAAAGCTTAAAATAATATTAAAATAATTAATTTAGGAAAAATATTTAAGTAAACCAATAATTATAAGTGACTAAATAAATATCAAATACTAGTAATTACATAGTTAAAATGGGCGTATTTAAGTTTATAATAAAAAATAATTATAGTTAAATTTTACGGAAAATACGATTTATTTTACCGATTATCAGAAAATTCACCTAAAGGATTTTATTTATTTATTTATTTTTAAAACGTTACAATCTTCCCCACTTAAGGAAATTCGGTTCCCGAATTTAAAATCTAACTACGCGTACCCTCGAAGAGATGGGAATATTTCTCCCGCATCTTGACCTCGGCTTCCTACGTGATCTTTTCGTCGCTCGGGCCACGCCAAAGAACCATTACGGTCGGTAAAAACTAGGTGGAAGAGCCACATGATAACAACTGTGCCGATACGCTCGAGAACCTCGAAATAACCCACACACCTAGAACCAAGCTTCCCTTCATCTTGAATCTCAACTTGCCCTTCATATGAGAAACTTCCTAGAAAACATGATCGCCAATGGCGTTTATCAGCATTAAACTTCTGCCTGCACTAGGCCGCTTTTATCCTATTCTGAATCAACCGAATCCTTTCGGTCGTCTCCTGCACAAACCGTGGCCCCAAAATACTGCTCTCATTAAGCTCTGTCCAACTTACGGGTAATCGACATTTCTTCCCTATATTATACCTTAAAGGGTACCATCTGAATCTCCTCCTGGAAGCTGTTATTAGGAAAACTCTATCAAGGGCAAGTGGCTATCCCAACTGCCATGAAAACTAGGACGCAAACTCGAAGCATATCCTCAAGAATCTGAATGGTCCACTCTGATTGACCGTCGTTCTGCGGATAGAAAACTGCACTGAAACTCAATTGGTATCCAAAGCCTCCTGAAGTTTCCGCTATAGTCGGCTGGTGAATTGGATGCCTCTATCAGACATAAAACAAGTCGGAACTCCATGTAGTCGCACCATCATATCAACATATATCTGAGCATACTGAACGAATCCAACAGTGGTCTTGACTGGTCCTAGGTAGACCCACAATAAAATCCATAGAAATTTGCTCCTATTTCTATCCTGGAGTGGGTAAAGGTAGTAATTCTCCTGCTGACCCCTGATGCTCAGCCTTGACTTGCTGACAAGTCCGCATCCTGAAACAAAGTCTGTGACATCCCTCTTCATCCCTTCACATGATATCCGGGCGACGTTAAGCTTTTCGATCGATTCATCAAAGTCACACAATTCCCCAAGAGCTCAACGCTTGAGCACAATTTTTAAAAATACCCAGAACATGCCACAGTACCTATGGACCAACCGTAGAAGGGCAGATCCAAGCCTTATTAATGGCACTGTGGAACTGCCGCAAAGCCTAAGGTTCGAAAGCGGTTCTATGGTCATTATGTCGAGTTAGAGTTTCATTCTTCTAGAGGGTCCACAGAATTACTTGCATGATTTTATGAATACCTTAAACTTGGAAAAAAATGGGTTCTTGATATTCGTTCGAACTTTTTAACTTCGCCTAGACAACATGCGAAAACCCGAAACAATATTAAAACTACGAATACGAAACACTCCAAATTACCTATATTGTAAGATCACATCACATGCAAACTTAGCAAAAATAAGCAACACCTGAAACTCAAAAACCCAGATCCTGGAACACTGGAAATTTATTTTTGAAGCCAGAACTCTCAAATAGGGCCGGCTGTCACGAAGAATCTGCTAATCTGTCGTTGACTGTCTCTGAACCGTGCTTAAACAACAAAAGCTACCTCCGGGACTCCGACTCAAAGTATCTGCCACAACATTCGCCTTGCCCGGAAGATAAAAAAAATAAAAATAAAAAAATAAAAAAAATCTCACAGTCATAGTCTTCACTAGCTCTATCCATCTGCGCTATTTTAAATTTAGATCTCACTGCTGAAAAATGTACTTTAAGCTTCTTGTGGTTCGTAAATATCTAGCACGACTCGCCGTAAGTAGTGTCTCCAAATCTGAAAAAAAAACACTGCAGCCATCTCTAATTCATACGTGGAATAGTTCTGCTCGTGCTTCTTCGACTGCCGAGAAGTATCGCAATAAACAACAAAACCTCCTGACCCTTAAGGCAAAATAATATTGGCACCGAAATCAAACAAGTCTTCAACTGCTGAAAGCTCGTCCGCATACCTCAGTCCAAAGAAAAGGAACTCTTTTCTGGGTCAACCCGGTCCACGTTGCACCTATATTCGAAAAATCCTGAAATATCAATAGTATCCATCCAAACCCAAAATGCTGCGAACTTCCGTCACTGATACCGGTCTGGGCCAGTGCTGAGCGGCATCGATCTTATTTGGTTCCATACATATACTATCTCTCGTAACTACGGGTTACAAAAGTCCACACTATCCAACCAGAAAACACACGTGGAAAATTTAGCGAATAGCTGACGCTCCCTCAAGGTCTGCAACGAAATCCTCAATTACTGCCCAGGCTCCATTCGGCTCTAAAAGTACACTAAGACGTTCTCAATGCACACGATGATAAACTGATCAAGAACGGCCTGGATATTCGATTCATCAAGTCCATAAATGCTGCTGGGGCATTTGTGAGCTCGAACGACATCACCAAACTCATAACGCCCGCAACTTGTGAAAAAAAAATCTTCAGAATATCATCCTCTCGAACCTGCAACTAGTGGTAATCTGATCGCAAGTCTATCTTCGAGAAACCTCCCGCACAGTAATCCGATTCGACTGACGATAACCAATACATAGACGCAAACGGCCGTCCTTCTGACGAACAAGACAGGAGCTCCCCAAGATGACGCACTCGGACGAACAAACCCTTATTCGACAAATCTTTCAACTGTTCCTTCAGTTCTTTACTCTTTTCCGGAAATCAAGTTAAAGCAGAACACAATATCGCGCTCTGGCGACAAACCAAGTAACTCGTCAGGAAAAAATCTTGAAATTCCCTCACAAACGGAACCCCTACGGCTCCAACATCACAAACATACGTCCAGAGTTCCTGACATCCTTTCCTCAAGAGCTGACTAACGCCAAAAAGAACTCAAACTGGGAAAGGCGACGCTACGGTCTCCCCGAAAATAAGAACTGGCTTACCCAGAAACTAAATCCGACTGCCTCCTCATGGCAGTCCACGGATGCATAACACGTGGCTAACCACTCCATGCTCAGAAGGACTTCGAAGTCAAACATATCGGGAAGAATCAAATTGAAAAAAAGAATCTTTATCTTCGATGCAAACGAATCACGAACGAACAACACGAACGGAAACATTTCGAGCGATAAAAGACTAGCCTACGGAAGAAATCACAACAAGTGGCTGATTTAGAAAGGACTACTATCGGCTAGAATTCGATACAAAATATGTGGATACCATTTCAAACAACACCAAGAAAATACGCATCGAGAGAAAACAGTGAAAGGATACCTGTCACAACAGCGTCTATCTAACCGCCTCTGTGCTGGCATACCGGTACGAATCCGCTTCGGTCCAGAAATGATTGCAGTCTCAGAAATGCACTCCTTCAACAATCAGGTTGCATTCATAGCAGCGACGTAAATGTCAAAATGTTGGGCGCTAATTGCAAGAAATAACTGCGCATCAGGTCTCCACACAACCTCTTATGCGCTTCTCTTCAGTGTCCACCAGGTAAAGAGCATATCGCACCGCTGAGTAAACTAAATATCATACTCGGATACCGTCGTTCCTGGAGTCTTACGCAAAGCCTCAAAACTACGAGCTCGGACATCTCGAACGTTCTCCGAAAGGAAACGAGCAAGAAATACAACTGTGAATTTCATCCTAAATCATAGGAGGTAGACCTGTAACCCGGCCTCTCTCAACTAACTCGTACCACGTCTGAGCCAGACCCTCTAGATGAAACTTGCAAGTTAAACCCATATCTCGTCAGAACATCTCTGTGAACAACCAATCCTAGCCATCCAGTCAAAGAATGTCTGCGGATCCTCCGCTGCTTCTGTGTCGGTAAAAACAAACTGGAGGCCTCAGCCTCAAAACTCCTATAAGGATACGAAAATAAAATTGGTAATAACAGAAACAGCTGCCTGTGCAGCAAGTACAAACACAGTCCCTAAAATAGGAAGGACATCTTTGCCTCTCGGAGCTCGGTTAACTACCACTAATAATTCAATCATCTGTCCCACGTCCTGAATACTCGACTCCACCCTAGACATCCGTCCTGGAAAAGCGGATCACTCTGTCCCTGAGGGTTAGGCGTACCGCCCTGATCGGGCCTTGTCTCAAACGAGCCTATACTAATCTCATCCCCGGCGGCAGCTCTCTGGCCCTCGTAGTCTTCGGCGGAATAGTGGCTGGAACAAGAAATATGATCGATAGGAACATCGCGATCGAATCAAAGGTTTTCCGGAATCAAGGAAGGAAATATAAGCAAATATATATATCCTAAGGTCATTTAGGCGGAGTACCGTATCGTAAGTATGCCGCGGAACAAACACACGCTACGCCACTCTGCTCAAGTCATCTACTCCATCTACCAAAGGTCATCGTACACTCGGAAAGGTAAAACCTATTGCTCTGATACCAACTTTGTCATGACCCGAAGGTACGGAATGTGACTGGCACTTAAATTGTGAACGTATCGAGGCGTACATAATCTAAGTAAGCCAAAGCCCAGAAATCTAAACCAAATAAGAAATACAGTGGAGGAAAACTTATTAAAAGAAAGCGATTTTAACTAAAACAAGTCGCATTAAACATTTTGAAAGCATCAGAATTTTTCCGAAAATTTCGGCAGAGTCTCCTTTGTAAATACTGGCCCAGAAACGGGTACAAATAAGAAAATACATATAAATAAAGAATGAAGGCATCCCCAAGCGGGAGCTAGCTGTTCGTCCAAGGCGGAGTCACAACCACATGCAATGAATATATCATAATAATGCAAAATAAGTATAAAAACATTAAAGCATCACGTCGGCTCAAGTGAGCATCGGCACCAAACCACAAATACAGGTCTCACCGTCTAGTCCAATATATAAGGGTAGATGGAGTGTACTAGATAGAAAGTAATATACAAGTGAAAACAAGATATCCTTGCAACCCACCATGAGCAAGCTGCAAGCCGAAGCAAAGGAAGCAGAATAGGAGTACGCCCGCCGCTACTGTGCTGACAGGTCAGACCTGCAAGATACTGTGGCACAACAGGGGTGAGTTTCCAACTTGTGAGTAGTAAGTAACATCTAATAAGGCTATCGTAAGTATGCACACAAATGCGTCACAACCTACACATATACTAATATGATACAATGCACTAACATGTATGCATAATCAACATGAAACCTGAGTATGTTTGGTATGAGAAAATCTTTATTTTTATCTTAGAAATCTCCTGTGAAATAACTGAAGTAATATCAATAAAATCAATAGAAATCCGTGACAAGCATCGACACAAAATATGTATATCTCAATGTCTCAATATCCTATATCTTTGTATCTCAAATCTCAATATCTCTGTATCTTAAATCTCAATATCTCAGGCTCCGGCACTCCGGATCGGCCCATATCATCAATCACACGACTACGGTCGGTATCCTCTGGATACCCGCCGTGTCACAAATAACCGGTAGGTAGTGCTCCCCTGCTGGGCTCAACGCCATCATCTGCGATCTTCTGCCCCGAGGTACCATACCGGGTCTACCATGTACTCGCAAACGGTGCATCCCCTCCTCGAATCGGGTATATGACACTGCTCAAGAACCGAGAAAACTCATGGTGGGTGCTACACACATCACATCACGAGAAAACCGCAAATTTCTTTTTTTAAAATAATAATAGGTTTTTAGAATCCTTGCGGTTTTCCCAAAAATCCAGAAATCTCATCAATACAGAATCCTCAAGAAGAATCACAATACATGATTATGTAGGAAAATGATAATGTCTATGATATCCATATCATGAAATGCGATTATAACTAGAAAACTATGTATGAATGATGATGAAATGCGGTATATGTACGACTGGCAATCCTTAGTGTCAATCTTGATGAGATGGAAAATACAACTGCCAGTTTAAATATCATGTATGATGCAAATATTTTCGATACTAATCTAAGCAGGTCCTATAGTGTCGTGACATAGCAATTACCAATGGAGTGTGTGTTCGCATAAATAGTGCAGTGCAGCAGGATCCAATGGTAATGGTGCAAGTGTCCTATAAGATGATATCACATATATCTATCATATATATATAACGAGGCGATGCAATGAGATGGCTAACTAGGAAACTACGAATATAATGCAAACACTATAAGTAATGCTAAACCATCGGGCGCCTCGCGCCAGCTAGACGATCCCCCCATAGATGTATACATTTACTCACCGGGACGCCTTAGATAAACTGATCTGATCTCCGCTCTGTCTTTCCGCGCCGCGTCCGATACCTCTGCACCCGATCCTAAGATCGCACACAAATAATTAAAAGGATAAATATACAAATAGTCGCGAGATAAACGACACAAATCAATCAAGCGTACTAACTAGACGCGCACACACTTGGTGCATAGAACGCTCCCGCGACAACGCCACAAACTACAACTTATGTCGCTATATTTGACAACTCCCAATCCTAGTCCCCACTCGTATCAATTGCGCATTCACTATACTTTAAATATTATATGAAATAGGTTATTAATCAACAAAACCTCAACTTAATTTAGAATCAATTTATTCCGAAAACCTAGTAAGCTTAAATTTTCATTTTAGTTCAAAACTTGATGTTTTAACCAATCTAAATGTTTTAGCAATTCTAGTGGCTATAATGCTCATTAAACATCTTAACTAAGTCAAACAAACCGTTACTATAATTTTATCCTACCAATTTATATAAAAACCTAAAAGCCTAGTTTACAAATTAGCCTAATTAGGAAAATTTAAAAGTAACAATTAGTAATTTGACAACTAGATTATATTTTGTATGCTTTAAAATGTTATACTACACTTTCAAACCATAATCAAATTATAAAAACCCTAACTTGATTTAAAACCCTAATCTTGAATTTGTAAAACTTTCAATTTAAACCATTTAAAATACCTAATTAAGTTTATTCAAAGTATTTAACCAACAATTAAACACTAGGGTTGGGATTATACCTCAAAATCAAGAGATCTAGCATGCAATCTTGCCTCCAAAGATGCATCCTTGCTCCTCAATCCAAACTAGATTGGCTAAAGAAAATTGGGTAAGGCTTAAATTAAGAATTTAGTGAGGTTTTTGCATTGGTTTGATGAAAAAATGAAGAAATTTTGAGAGGAATTGAGATGGGAAAATCATGGGCTGCTGTTAATTGACTCGGCTGAAATGGGGAGAGGGATAAAGAGTGAAGTGTGTGTGTGTGGATGAGTGTAGAAGTCTCCATCATATTACATATTATTTCCCTTTTTTAATTTTCTTTTTCCTTTCTTCTTTTCTTAATTTGAAGTGGCAATTTGAGTGGGGAATTTGGGGAAGGGGGCAGCCATGGTCGGCCACAAATATGAGGGGGGGGGAGAGAGAGTGTGTGAGGTGTGTAAGTGTAGAAAATTCCAATTCAAAAATACCCCCATCATTACATATATTAACTATTTATCATAATTAATTTATTTTGTTATATTTTCTAACCCATCCAAGATTTCTCTAGAACTTTAGAGACAAATCCAAAAGAAAGAATATGTTACAACAAAATTCTAGGTTGTCATGATTCATATTTGTATAATTAACCCATTCTCATTTGAAATTTTCACTAATTTTAATGTATAGTTGAAAGCTTAAAATAATATTAAAATAATTAATTTAGGAAAAATATTTAAGTAAACCAATAATTATAAGTGACTAAATAAATATCAAATACTAGTAATTATATAGTTAAAATAGGCGTATTTATGTTTATAATGAAAAATAAGTGTAGTTAAATTTTATGGAAAATACGATTTATATTACCGATTATCAGAAAATTCACCTAAAGGATTTTATTTATTTATTTATTTATTTTTAAAATGTTACAAGCTCCCACTATTTTTATCAAATCTTTCTTCAAACCCTAAAAGGTAAGACTAGCCAGGATTAATTACACCTTACAAGTTCGCCAATTTTTCGGCCAGGCCAGTGTTGGTATTTTGAGGGAGGTTCTCCGTGTTTTCACACGGACCTAATTAAAATAAATCTCATTTTCCCAGGGGTGTATACCCGTTAACACCTTTCTAGATACCTACTTGATCGGCTAATTGTAATGTGCAAAACTCTCTCAGGAGTAACTCTTACTCGCAGCGGGTATCGGGATCCAACTATCTTATATAAGGTATGCAATCTCTTTGTAAATTTCAACACTTGAAATTCCCGATAATATTTTACCCCTAGCCTCCTATGACCTTGACAAAGGCTAACAAATCATAGGATGCCAGTCAAGTTCAACCCGTACATTTCATGATTGAATTAAACCCACCCGTACGACCCTTGACAAAGGCCAACAAGGTTGCATGACTACCCTGATCCAATCGCATCTCATGCTCAAGCAGATAAGTATTAATCAGCTACCGCACACTACGCCTTGACAAAGGCCAACAAACGTAGCACGAATACTAAATGGTCCTTATCTAAAAAGACGGAGGGCTACGACAGGTTTTTAAGAAAACCCTTTGCGTAATGAACTTGATATCGTTGTAGAATCGAGTGATTTTGAAAATGAGTGTTTTTGAGGCTTTTGCTAGTTTCGCTAAAGAGGTCACTCCCGGTGAGGGATCTCGGCTCTTTCCTCATCGAATGTGGTGTTGGATATTTCATAAATACCACTATGCAAAGCATGAACTAAAAAAGCAATCAAAAAACAAAACCGAGTGAGTTGTAGTATCTACCAGTTTCGCTAAAGAGGTCACTCCCGGCGAAGGGATCTCGGCTCTTTCTTTACCGAATAAGGTGCTGGATATTCTACAAGGAATACCGCTATGCGAAGCAAGAACTAGAGCTACCAGTTTTTAAAACAAGATTTTGCAACATCTTTAGGTTTCTTTTATTTCATTAATCTCATTAATGAAGTCCTATCAATTATGCTTCCTAAGCATCACAGAAGAAACGAAAGCAATAATATTTATTATATATCATATATATATATATTATATAAGCATTCGTCTCAGAATATCAAGTGATCACATTACAGAATATCAGCAGTAGAAGAACATATATCAAATATTGGATATACTAAGAATTCCGTGTTTTGAATTAAGCCAATAAAAAAACGTGGATTCCACGGTCGCGATGAATAGCCAAACCCACATCTTTAGACCCCTACGAGAGAGGCAAGCAACCCTACCAATTCTAGAGTTAGGATACCCGGTCTCGACTCCTCGAGATGGTCTCCCACTGGGCCCTAGAACCCGGTTACTTGTGCTCCCCTCCTTGGGTCTATCCTAATGCGGAAAAGTAAATAATATACATCAATGGTGACGTTATCCTCAACCTGGAAGTGCTTCAATAAAAGAATATTACATACAAGCTTTTACATGAATGAAAATGAAAAACTATCATCTCACATAAAAACCACCGGCTATTCAAAACATGACGATCCAATATAACATATCACAGCAACACATAATATCACATGTCATCAACGTAAGTAAATATGCGTATCCCAATTGTCGTTGACATATAGCAACGAAACTGGCGATACACCACATATTACACTTACGGTCGCAGAAAAGAAAGTGAAAAACTACAATAATTGGAATCCACAACCACCTTAGATACCATAAACCCAATGTATCACATACTTTGGATTTCATGCCTAACCAAATGAATTCCTTAGACATCACATGCCTAAAAATTATAAACCCCGCATTTTAGTCTCAATATTGAAAACACTTTCCAATAACAAGTCGGGCAATTCAACAAGATTCCCGACATCCTGATCGAATGCTCATCGGAAACTTTAGTAGACGGCCGCACCCCCCGATGCCGTTGACGAAGTGCACTTAGGCGGAACACCGCGGCCGCGAGCACCTGAAGGGATGCTTTTGGCAACGGGGTTCTCCTACAGTCACCTGGTCGGGGCTATAGGGCATGTCTAACCAGTAAGGTTACCCGGCGAGTATCCGCGTACACTACATAATTGCGACGGACTTTTGATCCACATCAAAATCCCGTGGCAACCGATCAAACGAGACTAAATTGCTAGATTTATAAAATTCAAATCAGTTTTCACAAAACCGATTATGTGGATTCCAAATATTGTATCACAATCACAGATAGTGTCACGACCCGAAATTTGGCACGTGACGGCCCTAATACTACGCAACGCCTAAAGACGTAACGCAGTAAAAGAAAGCCAAAACCCAGAAATCTAAACCAAGAAAATACGGAAAAGATAATAAAAGTGTTTTGAAACATTTAAAATCACAACCTAAATTCTTTAAAAGTCCCACTTTCTTTCCTTTAAAATTTTGGCAATACCCCCTTTTTGTAAAAACTAGACAAGATGAATACAACACAAATATACGACGCCGTAGCGAAGAAATAAAGATAATAGAGAGGAAGCTACATATAAAAGACGACAAATCCACAAATATTATACAATAACGTCCTCACCAAGTCTTTAAGTCAACAACATACTAGTAGATGGAGAGTACAAGATACAATGAATGTATAATACAAAATACAGATAACCACCAAAACCCACCTAAGCAAAATAATACTGTGAGCCGATGCGGTATCTGTAGCAAAAGATGATAGGTGAATAGCCTGCCTCGACTACTCTGGGGAACAACCTGCAACACCTGTGGCACAATGGGGGTGAGTTGCCAACTCGTGAATAGTAGATAACATATGCAGGTAATCGCAGGAATGTACGTACAACATGAATCTAAGATATGCGATTACAGTAATAACATGTCATGTGAATGCAGAATAATGGAAAGTACACTAGCAGGTACAATCAATATGTGAAGCAATAGTAACATGACAGTAGTATGCAATAACCATGCAATAGGGATATTAGAATGCAAATATGCAGCAATCATGAAGGGTACACTAACAGGTACTCCTAATACATGGAACAGTGCATAAGTGAAAAGGTATGAGGTATGGAGTGAAATATGTCATCCCACGGAATCCTGTCATCGTGGTAGGATCACAATCCATCAAGACACTCAAATCCCAATTTCTCAAATCAGCCCCCACGTTGGGCTCTCACATCATATAAGTCTCACATCTCCTCAATGTACAATATCGAGTAATCTCCTATATCCCGAAAGTACAAATCAGTAAACCCATATGTATGTCCAATCTCAATGAATCACCTGATATCCCAAGTCAAAATCTCAAGTAAGAATCTAGCATCCTAAATACACACACACACACACATATATATAGATAAATATATATATATATATATATATATATATATATATATATATATATATATATATATATATGCAGAAATAAATATGATGGGGTCAGTACACATATATTAGCATCCCATTCCACTAATATTGGTGTATATCAATGGCTAAATCCCCTGTTATATATACAAAGGTGTTTAAAGGAAATATCATGAAAACAATGTGCCAAGCATCGACACAGAAATCCTGATAGGTACGTATCATACGCTGTCCCGAAAGCACGAGTGTCTAGCTCTGACCCTCGCCTTTCGATGTATGCATACGTGCATGACTCCCAACGGTATCTCAATGATCCCCGCCGAGTCATTAGTACTGTCACCGGTAGGTACTAGCCCGCCTCCAGGCTCAATCGGCAACATCCATCGATCTTCTTGCCGAGGGGAACCATACCGGGCCCCACCATGTACCCTCATACGGCAACCACACCTCGTATGGAGTATATAATCTGAACCGATAAATCTCATGGTGGTTGCACAAATATCATATCAAGGAAACCGGGTTTTTCAATGTATGCATAATTTCATGAACTCCCGCGGTTCCCAAATCCAGAAATCATCATGTGAAATCCAAATAACAATGCGCAAATCCAGGAATAAATATATGCGATATATCTGAAATGCGAGCCTATAAATGAGAATATGTAGCTGGAACCAGATGTATGCGAAACCAATAAGATACAGCTAAGTAACATCAGTAAAGGTAAATATGTAACTGCAACTGAATATGTGTGTAGCATACCGGTGTAACAATGTATAGGTATCTACCTATAAGAACTGATGTCGTATACCCCCCGGGTATAAGTAGAATATGTAAGATACCCCCCCGGGTATAAAATAAAACATGAGTAAAGTATACCTGTAACTGTATCGTAAGATGCATATGTACCTATCACTAATGGTATGATACACTATAGGTATGCCGATAAGCTAGATGTCATGTGTGATAAGCAATATAGTATCTATAAGGGGTTTGTGTGTGACATGGCAATTATTGACGGTGTGTGTGTAGCATACAATCCGTGCTCGTGCAACATGAACCATCAATAATATGTGCAGTGTCCTACGGCTGCTAGTCACAGTACAACTACATCTAAGAAATAGGGTAAAGGCGCAATTCTAGTAATGACGTAGAATATGCGACAAGTATTAGAATCCTAGCCCAGACGCATAACGCCATGCGGACGATTCCCCTGTAGATGTTAAATCTACTAACCTACGCTCCACGCTAGGTGAATCCTACCATCTGCTCCCCCTCTGTAGCCGTGTCAGTAGTCCCCGCTTGCAAACCTGGAAATGAGACAAGGAATACATATATAAGCCCAATATTCCGCAAAACGCGATATTGAACCCAAACGGGAAACTCGCGTCGCGAACTAAACGCGCGTGTGCACGATACGCTAAAACGTGTGTGTACGCGTCTCAAACTATCGCGACACGCCGCGATACGCTGGTTCACAGAACCCACTCACGTATCGCGCGTATCGCGCAAACACAACGAATACAAAAAACGATATATGATCCCAGATTTTCCTACAGGTCAAATCTTACAAAACTAGACATGCCAAAACACTAGACAACACAGCAGAGAGCCCTACACAAAACCCCAGCACCCTTGCCCCCTACTTGGCCGCAAATTGCGGCCAAACCTAATAAATCTGCGGCCAGGTTTGGGAGAGAGTGGCTCGTGTTCTGGTGGTGGGATCTAGACCTAATGTGCATGCCCCAGTTTTCCCAATTTTGTCCTGAAGGCCCCGGGTCAAAAGCATATCACAGATAGCCAATATATCGCCTAAAAACACCGATTTTGCACAAAACACAAACCCTATGGTATTTTAGTGTAATCCAGGGTTAAACTCAGTTAAAGTGACCCTAATAACACTAAAATAGGCTAGGTTAACTAACACAACCACACTCTAACCAAAATTCCACATAATTCACCATAATTAGCACTAAACTCACATTAAATGCGAACCGAAGCTAATCAATGCACAACTTAAGAAAAACATGAAATGGGGTTCAAGAAATATATCCTAATGAACCCTAGAAGGCAGGTGAAGAAGTGTATGGGAGAGGAAGAGCTGCTGCAAGTAGCTGGAGCTCCTGCTGCTGCTGTTGATGCCTGCTGCTGCTGCTGCTGCTGTTTGCTGATGATGAGGCTGCTGATACTGTTGCCTCTGGTGTTGCTGTTGCTTGCTTCTGGGGCTGCTGCTTCTGCTGCTGTAGGGTGTATGTGTGTGTGTAAGAATGAGAGAAATGAGAGAACAAAGGGAGAAATGAGAGAATAATCAAAGACCCCTCCCATTCTCACTCTTTCTCTTCATTAAATGGGCATGGCACAAGCTATGTAGCCCCATGCCCATTTCTCTCTCTCAAGTCAACCATTCAAACCATTTCAAAAATCCTTTTTCAATTTAAAAAAAAACAACCATATACTATTAAACCCAAAACACTTAAACAATTAAAACTAGATTAAGGAAATGGTTAAACCCCAAATTAACACCCTAGTTATCATGCACAAGTGTGTGCAAAGCTAGAAAAATTCTAATAAAATATTCATTAATTAGAATAAAATAATTAAAAACCAATTTGGTAAACTGTTTATTAAAAAAACCATATATTAAAATATAATTAGCTACAAACACGTTCTAAGGTGTTACAATCTCCCCCTTAAAAGAAATCCGTCCCCGAATTTAAAAATATACTGCTACGCGTACCTTCAAAGAGGAGATTACAACTCTCAAATCTCGCTCGCAGCCTCCCAAGTGATTACCTCACTATACGGCTACGCCCAAGAAAAACCCTTCACAGATGGCAAGACCCTTGACCGACGTTTCTCCACCTGCCGGGCCATTAACACGCATGGCTGCTGGTGAACGAAAGATCGTGTCCAAGCTACATTGTCTGGTGCTAAATCATGTGAGAAAGGTCAAGAAGGTAATTGTAATGTATCATCATAAGGAATACGGAGTGAAAATTCAATAATCTGGGCGGAAGTGCCAAATTAAAGGCAACGAAACTAACTCGCTTTTAGGATCTCAAAAGGACCTAAAATCCTGGGACAAGCTTCCCAAAATCCAACACGTCATTCATCGGAAAAGTCCGTAAGAATACATGATCTGTCCCTGCGAACTCGAGTCTATGACCAACACAGTCGGCATAAGACCTCAGTTCGCAATGGACAATTTCCATCCTGACCTAACACAACTGGACCATCTCCGAAGTCTCTAGACATAGCTGGGGTCCAAAATCCTACTTACGCAGAGTCAGAAAAACAACAGACTGGTTATCGACACGACCTAACCCCTAAACCTAAAGGTGGTCAATTGGAGTGTCTCCTGATAACAGCTATCGACGGAGAACCCTAACAATGGCGAGTGACGATCCCCAACCGCTGACAACAATCAATACAAACACACAACTTAACAAGAAACAACTGAGCACATTGAGTATAACCGGACAACAAGAATCCGAATGGAGTCACACCCTGACTAAACTTAGGTAGAAACCATAACGAAATTCGTGGAGATCTGTTCCCAGTCCTACTTCGGAACGGTAAAAGGTTGCAACTCTCCAGCCGGTCTCAGATGCTCGACCTAAGCACACAACAAGATAGACACCTTGAAACGAAACCTGAAACTTCTCTTTACATCCCTTCCCACCCGTAACTATCTCACCAGTCACGTCAATGTTGGTGGAACTTGAATGAATATAGAGAGTTGACAGATGTACCTGCTCTAGGATTGCACGTCTCTAACGCGTACCTAACTTAGTACACCATTGTCACAAATCAAGGCTCCGAATCATTACCCAGCCGAGTATGCTCAAGTATCTCTGACGTACGAGCATCGGCGGGAAGTATCTCGCGAAAGCGATTAAAGAAAAGTGGTCGGGCGCGGATATGAGCAAGCTGTCCCCTCAGTAGAGACGAACTTAAGCTGTACTTAACGATCGCACAAGAACTGTAAATCTGCAGAAGACTATCACAACAATCAAAATCTGCTGCAGGATGATGTACTTTAAGCTCTGGTGGTTCGTGAAAATCCGACACGACTCTCGAACAAATAGTGTCTCTAAATCTCAAACGCAAAACCACCGCGGCCATCTCCAGATCATGAGTGGAATATCCTTCTCGTACTTCCTCCAAATATAGGGAAGCAAAAGCGATAACTCTATAGTGTCATCTCAGTACACTCTCGAGCCCACTCAAGAAACTTTACAGTTAAACAACAAGGTCGCCCGAACCAAAAGTAAAGAAAGAACTGATGCAGTTGTTAACCGAATCTTCAACTGCCGAAAACTCCGCACACATGCCTCAGTCCAAAGAAAAGAAACCTCCCTTCCGGTCAATTCAGTCGACGGTGCAGCACTACTCTAGTAATCCTGCACGAAACGGCGGTAAAACCTGCTAAGCCTAAAAATCTGCGGATCTCCGTCCTGCACACATGTCTGGGCCTAAGCTGTATGGCCACGATCTCCCTCGGAACCATACGAAACCGTCTCCCGTGACTACAAGACCTAGGAGTCAACACAAAACAGGTCTGAAGAAACACTCCGAGAATCTAGCAACAGCTGGGGCTTTCCCAGTATCTGCCTAACAAATCCTCAAGTGCTGCTCCTGTTCCTCAAGAAACATTAGATAGACCAGAATGTCGTAAATAACACAACAAAAACTGGTTGAGGAACGGCCTGAAGAAATCTGGTTCATCACATCTACGAATGCTGCTAGGGCATCAGTGAATCCAACGACTCACAAAAACACACAAAGCCCGTCGCACGCATAAGGCAGTCTTCGGAATGCCATCACCTCGAATCCGCAATAATGATGACCTGATCCCAAACAAACTTAGAAAATGTCTCGCACTCTGGAGCTGGTCGAAGAAATCGTCAATGCGAGGTGAAGGATACCTATCCGCACCGTAAGCCGGTTCAATTAACGATCTGTCGATACACAATCTCAAACTGCCGTCTTTCTCCTCGATGAACAGAAATAGGAGCTTCCAAAAGCAAAACACTCAGACGCACAAAACTCCCCAAACCACAACTCTGCAGCTGATCCTTAAGCTCCCTAAGCTTCGTCCGCTGATCCGGAACAACGTCGGAAAAACTCTCGCACGAAAGGAACACCGGTCCAACAAACCCTCTATGGCTACGGTATCACGAATGAATGCCAAGAATCCACGACATCTCCTCAGTAGCCGACTAGCGAAAAAGGCTGAATTCAAGCTGTGAGAGGCGGCACAACTATCCAACTACACAACAAGAACTGACTCGCCGGGAAAACAATTCCTGACTGTTTCCTCACGGTAGTCCACAGACGCCTAGCACGTAATTAACCAGTCCGTGCCCAGGAGAACGTCAAATCCAACATCTCTAGAAGGATCAAAATGACGGACGAATCTCTATCTCCTATCCTGTTGGCACAGAACTGAAATACGTGTCGCGCAACAAAAGAATCGCTGACAGAAGTTAAAACAACAACTACGACTAATCTACCCAACCATGGTACAAGGTGTGGAAAGCAAACGAGTACACTAAAAGAACATATAAATTAAGGATACCTGAAAACTCTGCATTGGACGCCTGCGCGTCCCGATGAGTAGAAGCAAACTCCTGTGTCTGCCCTCTACCCGTAACTGGCTGAACTCCTCTGGTAGACTGATTCCTCTGAGCGAACCTTCCACGTCCACGGCCTCTCTGAATACGATCCTGACGCCTCTGCTACTCCCGCGACGGCCACGAAATCTGTCTCGATGACCAAACCTCTGTCTCTGGGCTGGTACACTGGTACGAGTCCTCCGCTGTCCTGGAACTCTCTGAGCCTCCGGAATATGCGCCTCGTCAACTGGAGCTGCAACCACTGGTGCTATGTAGGTGACGGACTGCTGCATACTGATCGTAAGTGACAACTGAGTAACAGGGGTGACAACCTCCTGTCGTAGCTCCCGAACGACATCAACCAATGAACTCATTGTCTGGCGGAAGTCCTGCATCTCTGCCAAAAGCCTATCAATAGTATATGTCCTACGCTGATCCGTCTGCACCTGTGCAACTAGAGTGCCATCCTAGTCAGTACTCGTCTCACCCGAGCCAACTCTGACCTCGGCCCTCGCTGCATCACTCTGAGTCCCCATAGTCATCGGCGGCAAGGCTATGAATAGAGATAAGATTCGATAAGAATAAGGAATCGAATCTCAAGGATATGAATCATCAAGGAAGGAATTTCAAGCAATTTGTACTTATGTCACTTAAGGCGAAGTACCGCATCGTGGGTATACTGCAGACATACACACACTACGTCACTCTGCTTAAGCTACCTACTCCATCATACCAAGGTCATCCTACACTCCGAAAGGTAAAACCTAGCGCTCTGATACCAACTTTGTCACGACCCGAAATTTGGCACGTGACGGCCCTAATACTACGCAACGCCTAAAGACGTACCGCAGTAAAAGAAAGCCAAAACCCAGAAATCTAAACCAAGAAAATACGGAAAAGATAATAAAAGTGTTTTGAAACATTTGAAATCACAACCCAAATTCTTTAAAAGTCCCACTTTCTTTCCTTTAAAATTTTGGCAATACCCCCTTTTTGTAAAAACTAGCCAAGATTAATACAACACAAATATACGACGCCGTAGCGAAGAAATAAAGATAATAGAGAGGAAGCTGTATATAAAAGACGACAAATCCACAAATATTATACAATAACGTCCTCACCAAGTCTCTAAGTCAACAACATACTAGTAGATGGAGAGTACAAGATACAACGAATGTACAATACAAAATACAGATAATCACCAAAACCCACCTAAGCAAAATAGTACTGTGAGCCGATGCGGTATCTGTAGCAAAAGATGATAGGTGAATAGCCTGCCTCGACTACTCTGGGGAACAACCTGCAGCACCTGTGGCACAACGGGGTTGAGTTTCCAACTCCTGAATAGTAGATAACATATGCAGGTAATCGTAGGAATATACGTACAGCATGAATCTAAAATATGCGATTACAGTAATAACATGTCATGTGAATGCAGAATAATGGAAAGTACACTAGCAGGTACAATCAATATGTGAAGCAATAGTAACATGACAGTAGTATGTAATAACCATGCAATAGGGATATTAGAATGCAAATATGCAGCAATCATAAAGGGTACACTAACAGGTACTCCTAATACATGGAACAATGCATAAGTGAAAAGGTATGAGGTATGGAGTGAAATATGTCATCCCACGGAATCCTGTCATCGTGGTAGGATCACAATCCATCAAGACACTCAAATCCCAATTTCTTAAATCAGACCCCACGTTGGGCTCTCACATCATATAAGTCTCACATCTCCTCAATGTACCATATCGAGTAATCTCCTATATCCCGAATGTACAAATCAGTAAACCCATATGTATGTCCAATCTCAATGAATCACCTGATATCCTAAGTCAAAATCTCAAGTAAGAATCTAGCATCCTAAATATATATATATATATATATATATATGCAGAAATAAATATGATGGGGTCAGTACACATATATTAGCGTCCCATTCCACTAATATTGGTGTAAGGGTATAAATAACAACGGCTAAATCCTTTGTTATATATACAAAGGTGTTTAAAGGAAATATCATGAAAACAATGTGCCAAGTATCGACACAGAAATCCTGATAGGTACGTATCATACGCTGTCCCGAAAGAACGAGTGCCTAGCTCTGACCCTCGCCTTTCGACGTATGCATACGTGCATGACTCCCAACGGTATCTCCATGATCCCCGCCGAGTCATTAGTACTGTCACCGGTAGGTACTAGCCCGCCTCCAAGCTCAATCGGCAACATCCATCGATCTTCTTGCCGAGGGGAACCATACCGGGCCCCACCATGTACCCTCATACGGCAACCACACCTCGTATGGAGTATATAATCAGAACTGATAAATCTCATGGTGGCTGCGCAAATATCATATCAAGGAAACCGGGTTTTTCAATGTTTGCATAATTTCATGAACTCCCGTGGTTCCCAAATCCAGAAATCATCATGTGAAATCCAAATAACAATGCGCAAATCCAGGAATAAATATATGCGATATATCTGAAATGCGAGCCTATAAATGAGAATATGTAGCTGGAACCAGATGTATGCAAAACCAATAAGGTACAGCTAAGTAACATCAGTAAAGGTAAATATGTAACTGCAACTAAATATGTGTGTAGCATACAGGTGCAGCAATGTATAGGTATCTACCTATAAGAACCGATGTCGTATACCCCCCTGGGTATAAGTAGAATATGTAAGATACCCCCCCGGGTATAAAATAAAACATGAGTAAGGTATACCTGTAGCTGTATCGTAAGGTGCATATGTACCTATCACTAATGGTATTAGGTATGCCGATAAGCTAGATGTCATGTGTGATAAGCAATATAGTATCTATAAGGGGTTTGTGTATGACATGGCAATTATTGACGGTGTGTGTGTAGCATACAATCCGTGCTCGTACAACATGAACCGTCAATAATATGTGCAGTGTCCTACGGCTGCTAGTCATAGTATAACTACATCTAAGAAATAAGGTAAAGGCGCAATTCTAGCAATGACGTAGAATATGCGACAAGTATTAGAATCCTAGCCTAGACGCATAACGCCATGTGGGCGATTCCCCTGTAGATGTTAAATCTACTCACCTACGCTCCACGCTAGGTGAATCCTACCATGTGCTCCCCCTCTGTAGCCGTGTCTGTAGGGTTCCTAGGCACACTAAAGAGGTCTCACAAGGGATCAAACATGCCTAATTAAAATTTTACAAGTGCCTACAAACCCTAATACGGATCGTTAACTAGATTTATAGACGATACGATGCAAGTTAACGACTTTAACTTAAAAGGAAAGGGGCTACAACCTTTGTAGATCCGGTCCACCACTTCCTAAGCTCCACGATGATGTCCCTCCGCTGTCCAAATCGGATCCCGGACTCTAGCATCGGCTTCATCGGAAAAATGGGCGGGCTTGGTCGTCGGCTTCGATGCCGACGACCATCTACGTCGAGGCATCACTAGATCAAGCTCCCACTTCACCAAGTCATGAAACTTGTGAAGAAAACACCCTATACTACTTGGCAAGAGGTAGAGGATGAAGAAATAGGAAGCGGGTTCACTTTAGAATTGGATTTCTCACTCATTTTCACTAGTTGCCATTGATGGTAGCTAGGTTTTCTTCATGTTGAAGATGAAGAAGAAGAAGAAAAAGATATGATAAGTGTTATTAAATAGAAAAGAAAATGAATTCTTATCATAATATGAACCATGGTTAGGTGTAGAGAATTGACTAAGGTTAGATGAATGGTTAGGGTTAAGCATGAAGACAAAATGGTCACTTTGGTCAAAGCTTCATGAAGCTTCAACAAGCTTCAAGAATGAAAGCAACCATTTTGTTTTCTTTTCCCATTTCTTTTTAATCCAAATTAAAAAGATAAATGAATGAATAAATAAAAACCCTAACCATTTACTTAACCAAGGTTTAATTCTTTACACAAACCCTAGCATTCATGTATCATCAAACATGATACAATCAAGTGCACAAAAAAATATATCACATATACAATGTGCACATCAAGTGAGAAAATCCTTTTAAAGTGAACAAATACTAATTAATGCAAAGTAATATATCAAATATACAATTATGCATTAAATCATTAAATCAACACTTGATTTAACGATCCGGTCATATCGCATATAACCGACTAGTATCCTATGTATCGGCTTATCGAATCAATACTTGATTCGATAACTAGGTTATATCGCATACAACCAATCGATACATTCATCGCGAGAATAGAATACGGTATTTCATACACGCATTATTCTCGGTCCCGCACATATCTCATATGCGCTCCTATTTCGTTTCGCTTGAGCCAGGAAACCTCTGTGTAGGACTCTAAAGACTCGTCAATACGCCGGCAGCAGGTGATGATCATATCAAACACCCACAAGCCGCAAGCGGTCTGCTAAACGTAACAGCCACCCGGGTATTGAGCGATCAGAAGATCGATGAGCAAGCCCGCTCACACTCCTGTGAATCCAACCAGTAACACTTACCGTACAGTCCGGTCTGATCGTCTGATCTGTCGCATATCTCGCCTAGGGGTGGTAAACGTCAGACCCCAATAGCTCGATAAGTCGTGTCGATATGAGGTCTATAACAGTTCGAGAAACTACAGGTAACACTTACCAGTAAATCTCAGCAACCCTGGCCAGGGATTTCCGGTTATAGCCAATCGAACACAGCGTAACATCAACTCCCTATACCGGGAGAGACGAATCCCCTCCTATCGCTCATTGCCTCCATGTGATTCGGGACTGTACCCAAAAACCACCGTTTTGCACGCCCTCTTGGACGTGGTAAGGTAGAAATCAAAGCACAGTGGGAACCACACAAGACTCTATGACGATCTCGGGTCAACAGACTACTCTGTACCAGTGTCACCAGAGAACTGCCATCTGACGTAAGATATAATACCATCTGGGTGTTCTCGGCGAGTCCGTCCAGTGTACCCAGTCTCCACTGAGCACCCGTATATCATCTCTGATGTCAAACACCAATGGATATGGGATCATCCATCGCCCATCTGTATGGGTCGAGAAGGTATACGCTAGTCTACTCTGGTATATCGATGCCCCGTCTCGATATACCCACGACTAGGGACTTTGAAGGATGTACTTATGAACTACCATGTCCCCACTAGTATGAACCGCATCATAGTCCAGGTAGTCAAGTACACATCCTAAGGGCTTTACCAACATGTAACAGAGAGACGATCAGTGTACACGTTAAGGTAAAGATCAACCAGATAGCATACTATCATGTCGAGCAAGAAAGTCCTCCCTATATATGTCCAAGCATCCACTACAATATACATCCTATGTATAGTAATGGCCTCTAGGGCATACATATAACTAACAATCTCCCACTTGCACTAAGGCCATCTGATAGCAGTGGTTGTAGTATCTCATACTCAACCATCCCATAAAAGTCTCTCTCTGGGAAAAGGCCTTTGTGAGTGGATCCTCCGTGTTGTCCTCTGAGTCTACTTTCCTTACCTCGATCACCCTGGAGATCAACTATCTCCATGATCAGGTGATGCTTCTTCAGAATATGTCTGGATCACTGATGGGATGGACGTACCTTGGCATAAGCCACAACTCCATTGTCACACAATGGGAGGAACTATGTTCATCTCATGAACAAATATACATCCAGACTTCCTCATTGGTAGCATCTTAAGTAGCGATGTATCGAGTCTTTATCGTCTAGTATGCCACGGTATCTAGCTTGGAACTCTTCCAACATACCGTCCCTTTACTGAGGGTAAAGACAATGCCTGTGACTGACTTTCAGTCGTCCTAATCACCCTGGAACCTTTCCAGTGATTCTCTCTAGGATCGATTGATACCATCTCACTACAACTAGTGAAAATCCTAACATCCAATCACTTCTATCTCATAGATCAAAACTCAGGATTTAGGAGGTATCACTTTGATCCTATATGGAGAATCCTTGTGATAAGCGGAGATTGACCGAGCGTAGCATAGGAAACTCCTTCCCCATCAAGAGTATGTCATCCACGTACTCTACGAGGATCATCACCATACTCCCTACTACCTTTTTGTATATACAAGGTTCATCTACCATTTTGATGATGTCAAACTGTTTGACTACTACATCAAAACAGATGTTCCAACTCTGCGATACCTGCTTTATCCTATAAAGCATCTTGTACACGTTTCCGCTGCTCCCACTATCTACGAAGCCCTCTGGCTGTGTACTTATAGACGATCTCTTCTAAAACATAATTTAGAAAAGCAGTCATGGCACCCAACCGCCAGATATCGTAGTCATGGTATGTAGCCATGGCAAGTAGGATCTGGATGGACTTAAGCATAGCCACTTGAAAAGGTTTCATCATTATCCACGCCTGGTTGATGACGAAAAGCTTTAACAAGTCTAGCTTTGAAAGTCTCAACTTTTCCATCTACACCAAGTAATCTTCTCAAGATATACTTGCTTCTGATGGGGATTTAACCCTTCAGATATAGCAACCAAAGTCCATACTTTGTTGGTGTATAAGGATTCCATCTCAGATCGCTAAGCATCCATCCATTCTTACAGAGTCCCACTCCTGATGGCCAGCTCGAAACTGGTTGGGTCATCATCTCATGATGCAATCCTCGCTCCCACTGTCAAAGAGGAACCGAAGTATCTCTCAGGTGGGTGAGGAACCCTACTAGATCGGCGGAGAGGCTGAGGTTCGTTGGTATCTACTGAATCCTTTGGTTCTACCAAATCATCCGCTGTAATTTGTATAGCTGGAACCTTTCCAGTTGTACATAACAGACCCTGCCTCAAGCTTGTCCGGATTTTACCTTCAGACATAGCCCGGACAACCCCAAATCTTAACTAACTTAAGATATGGGCTCTTCCCTTTCCATATCACATATGAAGCGGTAGGCATAGATTTGATTCGAATCCAATTCAATAGGAATACAGCTTCTTAAGTGCATAACTCCCAAAAGAAAATAAGTAACTCAGTAGTACTCATCATAGAGCACACCATATCACATAGGGTGCTATTGCTCCGCCCCGATATACCATCGTGCTATGGTGTATACGGAGGAGTAATGCTGAGAGAGAATCTCATTCTCCTTTAGAATAGTCCAGGATTTCCGTGCTCAAGTATTCTCCTCCTCGATCATATCAAAGGACATAATACTTATACCCTTATTGGTTCTCTACTTCTAACTTGTATTCTATGAATATCTCAAAAGGTTCAGACTTGTGTTTCAACAGGAACATATGTCTGAATCTTGAGAGATTATCAGAGAATGTAACGAAGTACAAAGAACCAGTCCTGGCATATGTAGACAGGGGACCTTACATACATCAACATGTATCATCCCAAGAGTTTACTAACTCTTTCTCCGTTTCCAATAAACAGAGCTACGGTCATCTAATCTTTGTGACATGACTGGCAAGTTTCATAAGATGTAAATTCAAACTGATTTAGATATGCATCTAAATGTAACTTTAGCCAGTCGGGTCGCATTGATATGACCTAGTCTACAATGCCTCAAGAAGGATTCGTTCATTTCTGAACTCTTCCTCTTGTGTGTGTTCCGTATACTAAAGAACTGTAGTTTGATTTAGAACATGAATGCTTTTAGATAACGTGCCTGAACCGATCAACTTTTGATATAGGAAATGTTCAAAACATTATCCAACTATACAAAATTTTATCATTTCTTTACTAATAAAGAGATGGATATGATTTTGTATATCAGGTTCGGTATCTAATAACATTCGTTCAGAATCAATGTATTTGGAATACAGGGTGACAGTGATCAACAGACTTGGCTGCAACACTTGCCCTGTTCTCTGTCTCATGAAACTTATCACCCGTTCTCAGTTTTTCTACCTTTTTGCAGCCCTATGTAACAGATTACATATCTGGGATCCTGATCCGGTATCATATACCCAGGATGCGGAGGATACTGAGAAACAGTTCTTTGTAATGAACACACCCGAAGATGATGCATCAGCATGCACTCTCTTCGTTTGGGCGGCACGGGAATTCTGGTAATCCCCAATTTCCTACTCTGTCTTATAACAATTATAAGTTGGAGCGGGACCAACGTTCCCCTGCTCAGTATAACAAGCGGGTTCGGTCAATATTCCGTATTATTATCTTGATTAAGGCATGATATGGTCGCTACCTGGAGAGAGAGAGAAGAAAACACTCAGCGTGCGCTCTTTCAAGAATATATTGGTTATTATTTTATCTAATCAGGATGGCTCCCACTGTTTTTATCAAATCTTCCTTCAAACCCTAAAAGGAAAGACTAGCCGGGATTAATTACACACTACAAGTTCGCCAATCTTTCAGCCAGGCCAGTGTCGGTACTTTGAGAGAGGTCCCCCGTGCTTTCACACGAACCTAATTAATGTAAACCTCGTTTTCCCAGAGGCGTAACCTCGTTAACACCTTTCTAGACACCTACTTGATCGGCTAATTGTAATGTGTAAAACTCTCCCAGGAGTAACTCTTACTCGCAGCGGGTATCGGGATCCAACTATCTCATAGAAGGTATGCAATCTCATTGCAAATTTCAACACTTGAAATTCCCGATAATATTTTGCCCCTAGCACCCTATGACCTTGACGGAGGTCAACAAACCATAGGCTACTAGTCAAGTTCAACCCGTCATTTCTTGATCGAATTAAACCCACCCGCACGACCCTTGACGGAGGTCAACAAGGCCGCACGACTACCCTAATCCAATCTGCATCATATGCATAAGAAGATAAATACTAGTTAGCTACCGCACACTATGCCTTGACGGAGGTCAACAAACGTAGCACGAATACTAAATAGGACTTATCTGAAATGACGGAGGGCTACGACAGGTTTTTCTGAAAACCTATTGCGTAATGAACTTGATATCGTTGTAGAATCAAATGATTTTAAAATGGAGTGCTTTTGAGGCTTTTCTAGTTTTGCTAAAGGGGTCACTCCCGGTGAAGGGATCGTCGGCCCTTTCCTCGTCGAATGAGGTGCGGGACATATCATATATATCACTGTGCAAAGCAAAAACTCTTAAAAGCAATCAAAAGACAAACCGAGTGTGTAGCATCTGCCAGTTATTGCTAAAGGAGTCACTCCTGGTGAAGGGATCTCGGTCCTTTCCTCATCGAATAAGGTGCAGGATATATCACATATACCGCTGTGCAAAGCAAGAACTGTAGCTACCTGTTTTATTTTTGAAATTCGATTCTACAACATCTTTAGGTTTCTTTTTACTTTCATTAATCTCATTAATGAAGTCCCATCATTAAGTTACCTAAACATCACAGATAAATACGACGTACACTTATGCCATCCGCATTCGCCTCGATGTCCCCTCGTGCACCGTTAGGTTAGGTAACTAACGGCAGAGCGGGGCAGGGCTAGCGCGGGTGTAAAACATAAGTAACGTCTATATAATATATCATATATACTATATAAAGTATCCATCAAAGAACATATCACATGATCACATCACAGATATCGCAGCAGAAGAAACATATGAAATATTGGATATACTAGGACGTCCGTGTTTTCAATACGAGCCAGTATAAAACACGGATTCCACGGTCGTGATGAATAGCCAAACCCACACCCCTAAACCCCTACGAGAGCGGCAAGAAACCCTACCAATTCTAGAGTTAGGAGACCCGGACTCGACTCCTCGAGTTGGTCTCCCACTGGACCCTAGAACCCGGTTACTTGTGCTCCCCTCCTTGGGTCTATCCTAGTGCGGAAAAGTAAATAATATACAAAGGGTGACAACTTCCGCAACCTGGAAGTGCCCCAAATAAAAGAATATTACATACAAGTTTTTTACATGAATGAAAATGAAAACACTCATCTCACATAAAAAAAACCCCGGCTATTCAAACACGACGATCCAATATAACATATCCAGCAACACATAACATCACATGTCATCAACGTAAGTAAATATGCCCATCCCAATTGTCGTTGACATATAGCAACGGAACCGGCGATATCACACATTACACTTACGGTCACCGAAAAGAAAGTGTAAAACTACAACAGTTGGAATCCGCAACCTGCATAGACATCGCATGCCTAATCAAATGAATTCCTTAGACATCGCATGCCTAACAATTATAAACCCCGCATTTTAGTCTCATTATCGAAAACACTTTTCAATATCAAGTTGGGTAATTCAACAAGATTCCTGACATCCTGATCGAATGCTCGTCGAAAACTTTAGTAGACGGCCGCACCCCCGATACCGTCGACGAAGTGCACCAAGGCGGAACACCGCTGCCGCGAGCACCCGTTCAGATGCTTTCGGCGACGGGGTTCTCCTACAGTCACTTGGTCGGGGCTATGGAGTGAGGCTTTCCATTAAGTTTACCCGGCGAGTATCCGCGTACGCTACGTGATTGCGACGGACTTTGGATCACATCAAAATTCCGTGGCAATCGATTAAGTGAGACTAAAGTGCTATGTTTATAACATTCATACAGTTATCTCATAACTTCTTGTGAATTCCAATTGTTGTATCACATTCCGGATAAGATAGAAAATGTTAAACTTTCCGATCGATCAATCGAACACCCAAGTTTTCCCGATCAACCGAATGAAATAAGTTCAAAGACATTCACTTCATGCCTCAGTACTAACGGTCCAGCCGTAGAAGGTTCAAGCCAACGCCTCACATGTGGCACGCCGTACTGCCCCAAACCCTAAGGTTCAAAGGGCAGTTCAAGACGGTCACATAATCGAGTTAAGGTTTGTTGTCTTCTAGAGGGACCATCGCGTTACTTGCACTACTCAGAACTTCCTTAAACCACGGAAAAATCCAACAATTGGAAATTTTCCGGCATGGGAAAAATTGGGTATTTATATCCGGTCGAACTTTTTAACATATTCTAAAATTATCCGGAAAAGCACACAGACCGAATTAGACAATCCGATCGATACACCGAGTCCCCAATACAACCCAGAAAATTCAACTCTTGAATAAATATTAAAAATTCCCAGGAAAACCAGCACTGGAAACTAAGAATTACTGTGCAAAATTCTTTATATAATGAGGCCGTACGGCCGCGGAACCGCCGCACTAGCCATGCTCGTGCCGCGGAACCGCGGCGACTTAGTGGAATTGGGCTGTCGAATTTCACAGTAACTCTTAGATATTCCTGCTGTTTTTTCTGCATATTTTTAATATAGAAAAATCCACATTTTTCAAAAATGTACAGAGAGCAATTTTTGGGTCAGGGTTTCGGTTCGATCGGACTTCTAACTCTGTCTACACGTTGCCTAAGGCTCTAGCTAGGCTCTGATACCACTGTAGGGTTCCTAGGCACACTAAAGAGGTCTCACAAGGGATCAAACATGCCTAATTAAAATTTTACAAGTGCCTACAAACCCTAATACGGATCGTTAACTAGATTTATAGACGATGCGATGCAAGTTAACGACTTTAACTTAAAAGGAAAGGGGCTACAACCTTTGTAGATCCGGTCCACCACTTCCTAAGCTCCACGATGATGTCCCTCCGCTGTCCAAATCAGATCCCGGACTCTAGCATCGGCTTCATCGGAAAAATGGGCGGGCTTGGTCGTCGGCTTCGATGCCGACGACCATCTACGTCGAGGCATCACTAGATCAAGCTCCCACTTCACCAAGTCATGAAACTTATGAAGAAAACACCCTATACTACTTGGCAAGAGGTAGAGGATGAAGAAATAGGAAGCGGGTTCACTTTAGAATTGGATTTCTCACTCATTTTCACTAGTTGCCATTGATGGTAGCTAGGTTTTCTTCATGTTGAAGATGAAGAAGAAGAAGAAAAAGATATGATAAGTGTTATTAAATAGAAAAGAAAATGAATTCTTATCATAATATGAACCATGGTTAGGTGTAGAGAATTGACTAAGGTTAGATGAATGGTTAGGGTTAAGCATGAAGACAAAATGGTCACTTTGGTCAAAGCTTCATGAAGCTTCAACAAGCTTCAAGAATGAAAGCAACCATTTTGTTTTCTTTTCCCATTTCTTTTTAATCCAAATTAAAAAGATAAATGAATGAATAAATAAAAACCCTAACCATTTACTTAACCAAGGTTTAATTCTTTACACAAACCCTAGCATTCATGTATCATCAAACATGATACAATCAAGTGCACAAAAAAATATATCACATATACAATGTGCACATCAAGTGAGAAAATCCTTTTAAAGTGAACAAATACTAATTAATGCAAAGTAATATATCAAATATACAATTATGCATTAAATCATTAAATCAACACTTGATTTAACGATCCGGTCATATCGCATATAACCGACTAGTATCCAATGTATCGGCTTATCGAATCAATACTTGATTCGATAACTAGGTTATATCGCATACAACCAATCGATACATTCATCGCGAGAATAGAATACGGTATCTCATACACGCATTATTCTCGGTCCCGCACATATCTCATATGCGCTCCTATTTCGTTTCGCTTGAGCCAGGAAACCTCTGTGTAGGACTCTAAAGACTCGTCAATACGCCGGCAGCAGGTGATGATCATATCAAACACCCACAAGCCGCAAGCGGTCTGCTAAACGTAACGGCCACCCGGGTATTGAGCGATCAGAAGATCGATGAGCAAGCCCTCTCACACTCCTGTGAATCCAACCAGTAACACTTACCGTACAGTCCGGTCTGATCGTCTGATCTGTCGCATATCTCGCCTAGGGGTGGTAAACGTCAGACCCCAATAGCTCGATAAGTCGTGTCGATATGAGGTCTATAACAGTTCGAGAAACTACAGGTAACACTTACCAGTAAATCTCAGCAATCCTGGCTAGGGATTTCCGGTTATAGCCAATCGAACACAGCGCAACATCAACTCCCTATACCGGGAGAGACGAATCCCCTCCTATCGCTCATTGCCTCCATGTGATTCGGGACTGTACCCAAAAACCACCGTTTTGCACGCCCTCTTGGACGTGGTAAGGTGGAAATCAAAGCACAGTGGGAACCACACAAGTCTCTATGACGATCTCGGGTCAATAGACTACTCTGTACCAGTGTCACCAGAGAACTGCCATCTGACGTAAGATATAATACCATCTGGAAATTCTCGGCGAGTCCGTCCAGTGTACCCAGTCTCCACTGAGCACCCGTATATCATCTCTGATGTCAAACACCAATGGATATGGGATCATCCATCGCCCATCTGTATGGGTCGAGAAGGTATACGCTAGTCTACTCTGGTATATCGATGCCCCGTCTCGATATACCCACGACTAGGGACTTTGAAGGATGTACTTATGGACTACCATGTCCCCACTAGTATGAACCGCATCATAGTCCAGGTAGTCAAGTACACATCCTAAGGGCTTTACCAACATGTAACAGAGAGACGATCAGTGTACACGTTAAGGTAAAGATCAACCAGATAGCATACTATCATGTCGAGTAAGAAAGTCCTCCCTATATATGTCCAAGCATCCACTACAATATACATCCTATGTATAGTAATGGCCTCTAGGGCATACATATAACTAACAGTGTCAGTAGTCCCCGCCTGTAAACCTAGAAATGAGACAAGGAATACATATATAAGCCCAATATTCCGCAAAACGCGATATCGAACCCAAACGGGAAACTCGCGTCGCTAACTAAACGCGCGTGTGCACGATACGCTAAAACGTGTGTGTACGCGTCTCAAACTATCGCGACACGCCGCGATACGCTGGTTCACAGAACCCACTCACGTATCGCGCGTATCGCGCAAATACAACGAATACGAAAAAAGATATATGATCCTAGATTTTCCTACAGGTCAAATCTTACAAAACTAGACATGCCAAAACACTAGACAACACAGCAGAGAGCCCTACACAAAACCCCAGCACCCTTGCCCCCTACTTGGCCGCAAATTGCGGCCAAACCTAATAAATCTGCGGCCAGGTTTGGGAGAGAGTGGCTCATGTTCTGGTGGTGGGATCTAGACCTAATGTGCATGCCCCAGTTTTCCCAATTTTGTCCTGAAGGCCCCGGGTCAAAAGTAGATCACAGATAGCCAATATATCGCCTAAAAACACCGTTTTTGCACAAAACACAAACCCTATGGTATTTTTGTGTAATCCAGGGTTAAACTCAGTTAAGGTGACCCTAATAATACTAAAATAGGCTAGGTTAACTAACACAACCACATTCTAACCAAAATTCTACATAATTCACCATAATTAGCACTAAACTCACATTAAATGCGAACCGAAGCTAATCAATGCACAACTTAAGAAAACCATGAAATGGGGTTCAAGAAATATACCCTAATGAACCCTAGAAGGCAGGTGAAGAATTGTATGGGAGAGGAAGAGCTGCTGCAAGTAGCTGGAGCTCCTGCTGCTGCTGTTGATGCCTGCTGTTGCTGCTGCTGTTTGCTGATGATGAGGTTGCTGATGCTGTTGCCTATGGTGTTGCTGCTGCTTGCTTCTGGGGCTGCTGCTTCTGCTGCTGTAGGGTGTATGTGTGTGTGTAAGAATGAGAGAAATGAGAGAACAAAGGGAGAAATGAGAGAATAATCAAAGACCCCTCCCATTCTCACTCTCTCTCTTCATTAAATGGGCATGGCACAAGCCATGTAGCCCCATGCCTATTTCTCTCTCTCTCAAGTCAACCATTCAAACCATTTCAAAAATACTTTTTCAATTTAAAAAAAACTACCATATACTATTAAACCCAAAACACTTAAACAATTAAAACTAGATTAAGGAAATGGTTAAACCCCAAATTAACACCCTAGTTATCATGCACAAGTGTGTGCAAAGCTAGAAAAATTCTAATAAAATATTCATTAATTAGAATAAAATAATTAAAAACCAATTTGGTAAAATTTTTATTAAAAAAACCATATATTAAAATATAATTAGCTACAAACACATTCTAAGGTGTTACAGATAGCTAGACGATGTTAAACTTTTCGATCGAATAATCGTACACCCAAAATTTCCTGAAAATCTCAACACTTGAGCGGAGTTCAAAAAGTACCCAGAACATGCCATAGCACCTATGGACCAACCGTAGAAGGGTCAATCCTTGCCTCACCTGTGGCGCCGCGGAACTACCACAAACCCTAAGGTTTGATGGTAGTTCCGACGGTCATAGAATCGAGTTAGGGGTTCGTTCTTCTAGAGGGTCCATAGAAAACACCTGCATGATTTTCTAAAGATTTTAGACTTGGAAAAATCTAACTTTTGGAAAATTTCCAGCGAGGGAAAAATTGGGTTATTGATATCCGTTCGAACTTTTTAACGTCGTCTAAATAACCCAAATAGATGTTAGAATTACGACTATGAAACACTCCGAATTGCCTTTTTACAAAGATAACATCACATGCAAATTTAGCAAAAACAAGCAACACCTGAAATATCAAAACCCATAGATTGGAACACGATAAAAATTTGAAGCTAGAAACGGGTACCAAAACCGGCCAGGCCGAAATTTCCTCACATGTGGCCGGCCATTTTCCGGCGAGGGGGGCTCAAATTTCTATGGTGTTCTTGTTACATCTCATAAAATATTCTGCAACTGCTTAAAAAAATTTTAGACTCTCTGAAAATTTTGACAGAAACTGGGTCTTTGTATCGGGTGTTTCGGAGTTGTTTCGGTTTCGTAATTCTACAACATCGTCTAATTCTCTAGCATGGTTTTGATACCACTGCTGGGTTCCCTAAGCGGCCGCTGGGTTTCGAGAGGCATCGACCATACCGTTTTCAAAAAATTGGCGCGCTAAAGAACCCTAACGCTAGAATCTAAAATAGAGAATTAGATAAACAAGCATGTAAAGATCTTTACATCTAAGTGAACAAGGAATACAACCTTTGTAGACCGGTCCTTCACTTCAATAGCTCCGTGTAGTAGTCCCTACGCTCCATGTAGTGATCTCCCGGACTCTAGTGAGGCTCCACAAGGTGAAATGAATGAGCTTGCTTGAAGTCTTCGAGGCCGAAGATGATCTACGTCGAGGAGACACTAACTCAAGCTTCCTCTTCACTAAGTGATGAACTTGGTGAAGAAACAACCCAATCTAAATGGCTAGTAGAGAAGAGGTTGATGAAGTAGGAATTTTGCTCACTTTAGAAATAATTTTCTTACTATATTTCTTCATCTCCCATAAACCTAGAGAGCTAAGCTCTTGATGAAGAAGAAGATGAAGAGAGAAGAGAATGAAACTCATGAGGTGTGAATAGCAACCATGGGTGAGTTAGTATTATATACTAACTCATGCAGAGACTAAACCATGGCTAACAATGATGGTTAGGTTAATAAATATCTACAAGTAAAACAAAATTAGTGGACTTGGTCAATGGTTCCATAAGCTTCTACAAGCTTCAACCATGTGATTAATTTTCAACTAATTTGATTTACTTTAAATAAATAAAACCCATCATTATTATAAGCATGGTGTGAGTCTCATACACCTATGTAGCATGTGGCATCAAGCATGACACAAAAGATGTACATTAATATATACCACATATATACTAAGTGTATACTAGTGAGAAAAAGAAATCTTAAGTGAGCTAATATTAGTTAATGTAAGATAATACATCAAATATATAATTATACATTAAATTATTAAATCAGCACTTGATTTAATAATCCGGCTATATAACATACAACCGACTAATATCAAATGTAACAACCCATCGAATCAACACTTGATCCGATAACCCGGCTATATCACATATAACCGTCCGATATCACATATCACGAGAATAGAACACGGTATCACATACACGTATTAATCTCGGTCCCGCACATATCACATATGTGCTCCTACTTCGTTTCGCTTGAGCCAGGAAACCTCTGTGTAGTACTCTAAAGACTCGTCAATATGCCGGCAGTAAGTGGTGATCATATCAGTCACCCACAAACCGCAAGCAGTCTGCTAAACGTAACGGCCACCCGGGTATTGAGCGATCAGAAGATCAACAAGCAAGCCTGCTCATACTCCTGCGAATCCATCAAGTAACACTACCGTACAGTCCGGTCTCTTCGTCAGATATGTCGCATATCACAGCCCGGGGGTGGTATAACGTCAGACCCCAATAGCCTGATAAGTCATGCCGATGCAAGGTCCATAACGGTTCGAGAATCTACTGATAACACTTATCAGTAGATCTCAGCAATCCTGGCCAGGGATTTCCTGTTATGGCCAATCAAACATAGCGCAACATCAACCCCCAATACCGGGAGAGACGAAATCCCTTCCTATCGCTCATTGCCTTCATGTGACTCAGGACTGTACCCAAAAACCACTGTTTTGCATGATCTCTTGAACGTGGTAAGGTGGAAATCAAAGAACAGTAGGAATCACACAAGACTCTATGAAGATCTCGGGTCGATAGACTAACCTGTACCAGTGTCACCAGAGAACTGCTATCTGACGATAGTTATAATACCATCTAAGAGTTCTCGGAGAGTCCGTCCAGTGTACTCAGTCTCCACTGAGTACCCGTATACCATCTCTGATGTCAAACACCAATGGATATGGGATCATCCATCGCCCATCATATGGATCGAGAAGCGTATACGCTATTCTACCCTGGAATATCGATGCCCTGTCTCGATACTCCCATGACTAGAAACAATTGAAGGATGTACTTACCTACTACCTTTGACCTACTAGTATGATCTGCATCATAATCCTGGTAGTCAAGTACTCATCCTAAGGGCTTTATCAACATGTATTAGAGAGACAATAAGTGTACATGTTAAGATAAAGTGCAACCAGATAGTATACTATCATGTCGAGCAAGAAAGTCCTCCATATATATATGTTCAGGCATCCACTACAATATACATCACATGTACAGTAATAGCCTCTAGGGAATACATATAACTAACAACATCTACCCATGAGGTCTTCTCCTTCATGGACGGATTTTCAGGCTATAATCAAATAAAGATGCATCCCGGAGACCGGAAGCATACTGCTTTCCGGACTCCGCTAGGCATATTCTGCTATAGGGTGATGCCCTTCGGCTTGAAGAATGCAGGCGCCACCTACCAGAGGGCCATGACGGAGATTTTCGATGACCTCATCCATGAGATCGTTGAATGCTATATTAACGACCTTGTGGTGAAAAGAAAATTGTACGAGGAGCACTGGTAGCATTTGAAAATAGTGTTCCATCGTCTTCGGAAATATAATCTGAAGATGAACCCTCTGAAATGCGCGCTTGGAGTTTCCTCAGGCAAATTCCTAGGATTCATCGTACAACACCGATGCATCGAAATAGATCCATCAAAGATTAAGGCGATTATGGAAATGCCCTCGCCAAAAAATCTCAAGCAACTGCGGACTCTCTAAGGGAAGCTCGCGTATATCCGACGGTTCATAGCTAACCTCTCCGGCAAATGCCGCCCCTACAACCATCTAATGAAGAAGGGGACCCCGTTCATTTGGGATCGTAAATGACAGAGTGCACTGGACAAAATCAAGCAATATCTGCAGAACCCGCCAGTACTGACTGCTCCGGTCAAGGGAAAGCCTCTCATGCTGTACACAACAGCCCTTGAAGGTTCTTTATGCGCGCTATGGGCACAAGATAACGACCAGGGGAAGAAGAGATCTCTCTACTATTTGAGTCGAGTCCTTCTAGGGGCAGAAAACAACTACTCTCCCATTGAAAAGCATTGCCTAGCACCGATCTTCGCGATAACGAAGCTTCGACATTATACCCTAGCACATGAAGTCCATCTCATATCAAAGGTGGATCCTCTCAAATAATTGATGTCAATAGCCATACTAACGGGAAGGCTTTCCAAATGGGCCCTCCTCTTGATGGAGTTCTCGACAATATATCGACCCCTCAAGACAGTAAAAGGCCAGGCCATCGCTGACTTTCTCGCTGAACATCTGATACCAGCCGATTCTCCTTTAAATTGTGAATTGCCAGACGAACACGAGTTTGACACAATCGACGGGGAGAAATAAGGGAATGATTCCTGATGGGAACTATACTTCGACGGAGCATCTTCCTTGAAGAAGCGAAAGCAAAGCACCCCCATAATCAAAGCTGGGGTGGGCTTCATCAACGTGACTCCGCGAGGAGGGATAATGCGTTTCACCCTTTCCTTAACAGAGCCAAGAACAAACAATGAGGCCGAGTATGAAGCTTTGATAGCAGGTCTTGAGATTGTTGTTGACATGGGCATCGAAAACCTCCTCATATATAGAGACTCCCAGCTAGTTGTTAGCCAGGTAAATGGCGACTATCAGACGTGCAAACCAGAGTTGGTAAAATATGGCGAAAGAGTGCAGCAACCGCTGACTCAAATCCCTTCTTACATCCTGGAAAGCATACCGCATGCAGAAAATAGCAAGGCAGATGCATTAGCCAAGCTTGCTAAGGAACTGGCTGACGAAAACCTCGATGACGTAAGGATCATTGTATAAAGCCGCCGGATTCTCGCACCAGTAGAAATATCTCCAGAGTCGTCTGAAAAAAAAGAAGCGGCCTGCCAAATCGAAGACGAAGAAAAGGCTAAGGACTGGAAAGAAGTCTTCATAGACTACTTCAAATCCCATAACACCCGAAGATGCGTCGTCAAGACATCAGCCCATTAAACGAGCTCTGTCTTTCGCCTTCGTCAATGATACTCTATATAAGAGATCGTTCGACAGTCTGTGGCTGAGATGCCTGGGACCGAAAGAAGCAAAAATGGTCGTCCAAGAAACTCACGACGGACTCTGCGGTTCCCATCAAGCCGGGCCAAAGCTGAAGCTGAAGATCAAAAGAATGGGTTACTATTGGCCCACGATGATTCAGGACTGCCTCGAATATGCAAAGCAGTGTCACTCATGCCAAATTCATGGGGACTTCATCCACCAGCATCCAAATCCGCTGCATTCAACATTGGCTAGTTGGCCGTTCGAAATGTAGGGGACCGATATAATCGGGCCCATCGAGCCAGCATCATTCAGGGGATATCGGTTCATACTGGCAACAACCGATTACTTCTCTAAATGGCAGAAGCAGTACCGCTAAGAGAGGTGAAGATGGAAAATATCCTCCATTTCTTCAGAACTCACGTCATTTATCGGTTCAACACTCCGCGGCAGATTATCTCCGATAATGGGCTAGCCTATAGAAGCCATAAAATCAGTCTTTTCGCACAGCAACATAAAATAGATTGGAGATATTCTTCGGTCTATAATCCCCGAGCGAACGGTCTAGCTGAGGCTTTCAACAAAACCTTGACGAAGATCATAAAGAAAACGGTGTCCAGAAATAAAAGGACTGGCATGAGAGACTGCATGAAGCTCTCTGGGCGTATCGAACCACGTTCAAAACGGCCACGAATACAACGCCATTCACGTTGGTATTAGGCACGGAAGCGGTACTTCCATTGGAGATAGAGTTACCCTCTTTACGAGTAGCAGTTCGATATGAGCTGACAGATGAAGAAAATTCCCATCTTAGGTTTGGGGAGCTCGATGCCTCGATGAAACTCGTCTCATGGCGCAGCAAAACCTGGAAGCTTACAAAGCAAGGATGACACGCTCATACGAAAGACTAACTAGGCCAAGAACATTCCGCCAAGACGAACTCGTGCTAGTTGTCAAAAGACCTATGATCCCCAACCGTGCAAAATGGGGGAAATTCGAGCCAAACCATGAAGGCCCGTACATCATAGACAAGGTCTACCAAGGTGGGGCCTACTTTCTCAGGATATGCATGGCGAAAGACCCTTCCGGCCAATAAACGCCCGGTTCCTTAAGAAATACCACGCTTGACAAGTCACGGCTCAGGTTAATGATAGATGACGACGCTCGTGTCTGCTCGCTATCTTCCTGAGTCAAGACTCTATAAGTAGTATCCATCAAAACTTTGCTTCGAAACTAGCAAAGGACCGAGATGTCCCTAAGCTAACAATGGACCGAGATGTCCCTAAACTAGTACTCTCCGCCACAAACATGGTGATATCTTTTCCTGGGATCTGTGTTGCAATTAAAACTCCCACGGAGAAGAATAAAAAAAAACGGTACGTCCACAAGCAAAATGGGCACGGATGAAAACCCGAAAGGGCGCCGTGAGTAAAAAAAGCAGGGTTACCGGCGAGTTTGGGAAAACCCGAAAAGTCGCAATCTCGTTAAAATAAAAACACCTGCAGGGTCCTCTCGACCTTGTAAGGAGAAAACGCCCGTGTGAGATCCTTACGACTCACAAGGGAGAAACACACTTAAGGATCCCCACGATTCCTAAGAAGAAATTACACTTACGAGATCCTCATGACTCATAGGGAGAATTCCCTCTTTTGAGACCCTCACGGCTCATAGGATTCAAAAGCCTTAAGGTATAGGGAACTGAACCTGTTCTTAAGCCATCACATTCCCCAGATTGCCCTACAAGCGTTCTAATAGTAACCCTTGTATACAATCCACGGCACAAATAAACGTTTCCTGACCTAGTTCCACCAATGGCGCAAACTTTCCCCATTTGGTGAACAACACTTGTAGGTCCTCTCGACTTGCAAGGAGAAAATACTCTTGTGAGATCCTTACGACTTACAAGAGAAGATATCACTTAGGAATCCTCATGAATCCTAAGGATAAAATATACCTACGGGATCCTCACGACTCGTAGGGAGAAAATACCTTTATGAGACCCTTACGGCTCATAAAGTCAAAAAGTCTTAGTCGACAGGATCCTAACCCTGTTTGCTAAGCCACCTTTGTACAAATCGACAAAGGCAAATGATGATTCGCTCCTGCCAATATCTCAGTTATAGCGATGCTGATGCCTAAACCGATATCAAATTCTAAGTCCTTTCAAGGCAAATGATGATTTGCTCATGGAAATATTCCAGTCGCAGCGGTGCTGATGCCAAGATTGGTATCATATTTCAAGATCCATACTCACAATAAAAAGCAGCGAGTAAAAATATAAATAGCCGAAATGATTGGGCACCATGAAAAATAGCCGAAATGATTGGGCAATCGCGACTTTCGCGATATAAAAAGCTTAAATGATAGAGCATCGCGGGAAGAAATAAAAAAAATGAATGAAATTTCTGCCCTGCAGGTGAGTCCATATCGACCCCGGTATACAATCCATGGGCACAAACGGAAAAGGGAACCACATTTTTCCACCAGGCTCCATCAGAAAGAAAGCCAAATCTCAACGGCAACATCTACAGCCTAGAGATCAACAGCGGTGTTTCTTCACTACTCCAGCAAGATGCAAATGCAACGTCAACAACCGACCCCAGGGTTCAATCAACGGAGCCATGGAAAAGTCCTTAGTTCCCAGTTTCGATGGCAACATCTATATCCTAGAGATCAACAACGGCGTTGTTAGTGTATATGCCCTAGAGGCCATTACTGTATCATACTAGTATGTATATTACTTGATGGAAGCTTGGGATATTCACAGTTGTATAGACAATCTTGCTCAATATAGTAGTATGCTACTTGGTTTGTCTCTGCTTTAATGTGTACATGTGTGTTTCTTTTATATCACCTATACGCATTAGTAGAGCCCTTAGGATCTTTGCTTGATTACCGGCGTTGTGATGGCGATCACACTCGTGGGGGCTGGGTAATCCACAAGCACATCCTTATACACGTCCCTAGTCGTGGGATTATCGAGATAGGGCATCGATACTCCAGAGTAGACTAGCGTATGCGCTTCTCATCCCAGCACGGGAGACGGTCTGTCCCACAGCCGTCAGTATGTCATACTTGAGATAGTATGCGGGTGCTCATTAGGTTACGAGTACACTGGACAGGACTCGTCGGGAACTGATGGTTGGTATTATACCTATCGTCAGTTATCAGTTCCCAGGTGACATGAGTACAGCTTAGTCCGTTGACTTGACACTGTCACTTCGCCTCGAGTGTGTTCCCACTGTTCTCTGATTACTACCCTACCACGGCTCTACTGAGTCGTGCAAAAAGGTAGTAGTTGGGTGCAGTCCCGAAGCACTTGGAGGCAGTGACGGTTAGACAGGATTCGTCTCTCCCGGTATTGGGGGTTGACATCGCGCTGTGTCTAGGAGAGCCATTACACGAATAGTCCCTGGCCAGGGCAAGCGAGATATACTGGTAGGTTTCCAGTGTTATCTCAGGGTGTTCTGGGCTTCACTCCGACACGACTTGTACCGCTATTAGGGGACTGACGTTTACCGCCCCTAGGCCCGCCATGCGATGTATCAGACGAACAGACCGGACTGTACGGAGATTGTCACATACAGGCTCAGTAGGAGTTCGGATAGGTTCACCTCATCGGCCTTCTTATCGACATCTACCTGGGGACCGTTACGTACAGCTAGTGCCGCTTGCGGTCTGTGGTTAAACCCACTGCCAGCGTAGTGTCGAGTCATTAGAGTCCCACACAGAGAGTTTCCCTGCACTGAGCGAAACGTGTAGAGGCCGTATGGTTTTACGGCAGGGCTACGATCACTTACGTACACTTGTGTGCGTGCGGTGTTCGGGCAGGCAATACTAGTGGGCTTTGGTTTAAGCCGGATCCTAGTATTACACGGATGGATTCGTTTTGTCTTCTGTGCATCCGCATTCTACGGAATACGGATGCAGGTGTGTATGCACAGTTTTCCGGAGCGATGAAGGAGGAGGTGCCTCATTAGGGTTTTGGCAGTTGGTTCGGCCAAAACCGTTATGTGGCAGGCTCATTAGGGTTTTGACAGTTGATTCGGTCAAAACCATTTTGAGGCGGACTCATTAGGGTTTTTGACAGTTCGTTTGGTCAAAACCATTATGAGCCGCGGACATCATTTACTAATCCTTTTAGTGATAATTTTATGATGGCTAATTGCATTGACCATTTGACCCCGTTGACCTCTCTTGACTTTGTTGACCGTGTTGACCGTGTTGACCATTGACTTTCAAGAGAGATCTACACTCTTCTTTTCTTTTTCTTTTTCCTTTTGGATTATGATAATGGTCATTTCAATGTAGCCATCAAACTTTATCTTGATGGGATTAGTAATGATGTTGTTTTTATATTATTGGAACAATGGTTACTTTTCTTTATATCATAATTTCTTTCTCATTCTCTCTCTTGCCATTTCATGTGAGAAGAAAAGGAAATGAACCATGGTTGCTAGCTCCTCCTCTTGATTCATCTTTTGATCTCATGTGTTGAGAGATAAAGATCCCACAAAGACAAAACCATCCCTTTATCACTTCTACACATCCTAGGGCTTCTAGATTAGCAATCTCTTTGCCCTAGTTACCTCGGCTCGAGGTGGAGCTCGGTGTACATCTCTCGGGTGGATCGTTTTCGACTCAAGGAGGCCACGGAGGTGACCAAAGTTCGGATCAACCCTCGGAGCAAGAAAGGAGAAGAACAACAAGAAGAGAAGGAGATCAAGTTGAGGTATAACCCCTAACCGAGTAGATAAATCTCTAGTTAGGATGCTAGTATGTTGTTTAGTAAAGATCCGGCTTTTACGGTCCATGTTACCATGCTTAAGAAAATTTTTGTTTTATCGTTTCCGCCACCCCGAAAGTACCGGGAGAGGTAACGTGGACCTAACAGTGGTATCAGAGCCTAACTAAACACACCCTAGCATGTTAGCAAGGTATTTAGAATATCGTCCGAACGAAAAAACCGAAAAACACCCCGGAAACACCGAGTTTCTGCCGATTTTTTTTCTGCTCAAAAAATAATAAATCATGTCTTAAAAATTGGCTCAGGCTTTTCTTAGAACAGGCAAGAAAAATGATCGCACGAGTCGACCAACTCACCGCGTTTCCGCGGCAGAAGCTTGCTTCTGCCGCGGAACCGCGGCCGAGTTGACTCGGCCGTGGATCATTTTTTGTTGCAGTTTGTTTCTGGTGAGTTTTTGGGATTTTTGGTATATGACTTTTCTGCCCAGATTTTCCAGAAAGCAAAATTTGTTTTTGGGGCTCAAAATCCGTATTTTTGGTCGATGTTCTGTAGACTTTGGCTAATGGTTATATCTGTAATGTTATATGTGTATTGAACGTCTACTAATCGCTATACGTCGATTAGTGGGGGTTATACATATCTGTGATCTGTAATGCTGATGGTTTGTGTATATGAACTCGTTGGATTGTCGCGGATGAATAGCCGGGTTGGATGTGAGATGAGAGTTTCTTTTTCTTTCATTCATGTAATAAATTTGTAAATTGATGTAATATTATTTGTATGGCCGCACAACCGGGTCGGGGTTGTAGCCGTCATTGTATAATTCTTTTTACTGTTTTTGCTCCTAGGATAGACCCATGGAGGGGGTGCACAAACTACCGGGTATCTCGAAGTGTCGAGTGGCCTACTCACGGCGTTGAGGGAGGTTGCTTCGCTTCGGGTACTTGGCGGGTAGTTTGCCGCACCCGTAGGGGTCTATGGTGGGGAATTGGCTATTCATCGCGACCGTGTAATCCTCTTTTCGTTGCAGGCTCGAACGAATCGCGGGTTCCTAGTATATCCAAAGTGTTCATCTGTGATCTGGATTGGCTATCATTGCTATATATCTATATATAATAACTATTTAGGCGTTGCTTATGTTTTACAGCCGCGCTAGCCCAGCCCCCGCTCTGTCGTTAGTTAAGTAACCTAACGGGTGATGACGGGGCCCCGTGGCGAATGCGAATGGCATAAGCGTACGTCATATTTTGGTTGTTTTCTGTAATGGTAGGATTTAAATGATGGGACGCATTAAAAGAACTAATGCAAGAAAATAAACCTAAAAGACGTTGTTGGAACAAGTTTTTCAAAAAAGCTGTTATTGCAAGGACGTTCATTTTTGTTTTGCATCGCGGTATTCGGTTATGAATGCCCAGCACCTCAGTCGACGAGGCAAGGGCCGAGATCCCCTCATCGGGAGTGACCCCTTGGACAAAAGTTTGCGTCAGGGTAATAACTTCACTATAGTCGATTATTCTTGCTTTGCATCGAGGTATTCGTCTTATGAATGCCCAGCACCTCACTCGACGAGGAAAGAGCCGAGATCCCTTCACATGGAGTGACCTCTTTAGCAAAAAAATTTCGTCACTATATTTTCAAAAGATATATCACGTTCCTTCAACGATATCAAGTTCATTACGTTAACGGGTTTTTCGCCAAAAACCCATCCGTAGCCCTCCGTCGTTTCTTATAAGTTATACTTAGTATTCGTGCTGCGTTTGTTGACTGTGTCAAGGCGTAGTGAACGGTAGCTAAGTGTAGCTTATTTGCAGGATACAATGTGATTGGTTAGGACATTTGTATAACCTTGTTGACTGTGTCAAGGGTTATGCAGGTGGGTTTAATGCAATCAAGATAATGACGGGATGAACTTGACTAGGACTCTTTGATTTGTTGACTGTGTCAAGATCACTTGGGTCCCAGGGGCAAAAACCACATCGGGAGTTTCAAAAGAACTGAAACTTGCAGATTTAGCATACCTTCTGGAGTGTAGTGACTAGAGTGGATTCCATCTAGGTCATCACACTATGATAGTTGGATCCCGATCCCGCTGATGAGTTGGATTACTCTCGGGAGATTATCTCACTCAACAATTAATGCTATAAACCTAGTAGGTGACTAGAAATGTGTTAGTGGGGTTACGCCCCCAGGGAAAAGAGGTTCTTAAATTAAGGAACTTCGTGAAAGCGTTGGAAAACCTCCCTCAAAGTACCGACACTAGCCTGGCTGAAAGGTTAAGCAAGTATTGTGACGTGAATTAAATCCCGACTAGTTCTTCTTTTAAAAGGTTTTAGGAAGAATTTGAGGAAACAGTGGGAGACATCCTGGTTAGATAAACTAATAAACCAATCTAATCTTGCAAGAGCGCACGCTGAGTGTTTCTTTTCTCTCTCTCCAGGTAGCAGCCATTTCACGCCCTGATCAAGATAATAAAATGTATCGCTTGACCGATCCGAATTCTTATTCGGGGCTGGGGAACGTTGGTTCAGCTCTAACTTGTGGCAACAGTCATGAGTATGAGAATGGGAAAGGGGATTGTATGGATTTCCAGGATACCCAGTTGAAGAAGAAGCATGGTTTTGCATCTACTTCAGGTGTTCTTGTAATTGAGAACTGTTTTACGGTCAGCCCTACCTCCTGGGTACTTGATACCGGATCAGGATCTCATATCTGTAATTTATTGCAGGGACTGAGAAAAAGTAGGAAAGTTGCACCGGGTGATATGTCGCTCAGAGTAGCGAACGGAGCACAAGTTAATGCGGCAGCCGTCGGTGAATATCACCTAGTATTGCCAAATGGCAAGACTATGATTTTGAACGATTGCTACTATGTACCCTCCATGGTTTGCAACATCATATCAGTGTCTTTACTCGATAAAGATGAATATAACTTTGTTCTTGACAAGAATATCATGAACATTTACCTTCATAAGGTACTGGTTGCAGAGGGTACACTGTGTAATGGTATCTACGTTCTAAATCAGAATACAATTCTCAATGTACAAAACACACGCAAGAGGAAGAATTCAGATACGAATGAATCCTACTTGTGGCATTGTAGACTAGGTCATATCGGAGAGAAAAGACTGAGTAAGTTGCATAAAGATGGACTCTTGAATGCGTTCGAGTTTTCATCTTATAAAACTTGTCAGTCTTGTCTCAAAGGGAAGATGACCAAATCTCCGTTCACCGGACATGGAGAAAGAGCAGCAGAGCTCTTGGGACTCGTACACAGTGATGTATGTGGTCCGATGTCTATACATGCAAGGGGTGGGTTCTCGTACTTCATCACATTCACTGACGATCTTTCTAGGTTCGGATATGTGTATCTGATGAAACATAAATCTGAAGCTTTTGAGAAATTCAAGGAATTTAGAAACGAAGTAGAGAACCAGACTGGCAAAAGTATCAAGATCCTCCGGTCTGACAGGGGAGGGGAGTACTTAAGCACGGAATTCCTAGATTACTTAATAGAGAATGGTATTCTCTCTCAGCTTACTCCTCCTTATACACCACAGCACAACGGTGTTTCGGAGCGGAGGAATCGTACCCTATTGGATATGGTTCGCTCCATGATGAGTAGTGCTGAGTTACCTCTTTCATTCTGGGGATATGCACTTCAAACTGCAGCACATCTATTGAATCAAGTTCCATCCAAATCCGTGCCTAAGACTCCGTATGAAATATGGAGTGGTAAAAGTTTGTATCTTAAACGTATTAAGATTTGGGGTTGCCCAGCTTATGTCAAAAAGCAGAACCCAGACAAACTTGAGGCACGGGCAGTTTTGTGTAAGTTTGTGGGATACCCAAAAGATTCAAGTGGGTATCTATTCTACCATGCAGAGGAACAGAAGATAATTGTTTCAAGAAATGCCACATTTTTAGAAAAAGAATTTCTTGTTAAAAACATTAGTGGCAGCACGGTAGAACTGGATGAAATTCCAGAAACACAAGCTTTAACAGAAAATTTGGAGGAACCGCTAGATTCAATAACCCCAAACGAACCTCAGCCACTCCGCAGATCTGGTATGATTTCTCATCCGCCCGAGAGATACTATGGTTTTCTCATAGACGGGGATCGAGAGGATTGCATCTTGGAAGAAGATGACCCTACCAGTTTCAGGCATGCCATTATCAGTAGGGACTCTGATAAGTGGCAGGAAGCAATGCAATCCGTAATGGAGTCCATGTACGCCAATAAAGTGTGGACCTTGGATATTGCTCCACCTGGGGTAAAACCCGTTGGATGCAAATGGATCTACAAAATGAAACTTGGTGCAGATGGGCAGGTGGAAACCTATAAAGCTAGACTCGTTACAAAAGGTTTCCGTCAAAGACCTGGTTTGGACTATGACGAAACTTTTTCTCCGGTGGCTATGCTCAAATCCATTCGGATCCTACTTGCCATTGCTGCCTTCCATGACTATGAAATCTGGCAGATGGATGTTAGAACGGCTTTCCTAAACGGTTGTTTGGAAGAGTGCGTTTATATGGATCAGCCAGAAGGTTTCGTAGACAGTGGGAGCAGCGGGAAGGTGTGCAAGTTGCTTAAATCCATTTATGGATTAAAGCAGGCATCGCGGAGCTGGAACATCTGTTTTGATGAGGCAATCAAGGAATTTGATTTCATCAAGAACGAAGATGAGCCCTGTGTCTATAAGAAGATTGTAGGATGAACTGTCGTATTCCTAGTCTTGTACGTGGACGGCATTCTTTTGATAGGAAATGACATTCCTATGCTACAATCGGTCAAGCTATTTTTGTCACAAAGGTTCTCCATGAAGGACCTGGGTGATGTCTCGTACATTCTGGGGATCAAGATCTATAGAGATAGATCCTAGAGACTACTGGGACTTTCGCAGTCCAGGTACATAGAGACCGTACTAAAGAGATTTAGTATGGAGGATTCCAAGCGCGGTAACATACCCGCATTGCACGGAATTACCCTCTCCAAGAAGATGTCTCCTAAGACTGACGAGGAGAGGGTTCGCATGAGCACTATACCCTACGCTTCGGCGGTAGGATCTATAATGTATGCGATGCTATGTACAAGACCAGATGTAGCTTACGCGCTAAGCACGGTAAGCCGGTATCAGTCAGACCCAGGTGAGGACCACTGGACAGCAGTGAAGAACATTCTCAAGTACCTAAGAAGGACTAAGGAGATGTTCCTGGTTTACGGTAATGGAGACCTTAGGGTCGAGTCCTTTACCGATTCAAGCTTCCAGAGTGACAAAGATGACAGCAAGTCTGTCTCGGGTTTTGTGTTTACCCTCAACGGAGGGGCGGTATGTTGGAGGAGTTCCAAATAGGATACCGTCGCAGACTCGACGATGGAGGCTGAATACATTGCTGCAAGCGATGCCGCAAAAGAGGCGGTCTGGATGAAGAAGTTCATTAGTGAACTTCAGGTGGTTCCGTCCATTGTTGACCCAATACTTTTGTATTGCGATAAGAATGGGGCTATAGCTTTAGCGAAGGAACCAAGGTCCCATCAGAAATCCAGGCACATCTTAAGGCGGTATCACCTGATCAGGGAGATCATTGATCGCCAGGAGATCGAGGTGCGGAGAGTGGACACAAAAGACAACACGGCGGATCCATTCACGAAGGCCTTACCCCAGACTCAGTTCGAGCGGCTGATCGAGATGATAGGTCTTCGATACGCCAGTACATGGCCTTAGTGCAAGTGGGAGATTGTTAGTGTATATGCCCTAGAGGCCATTACTGTATCATATTAGTATGTATATTACTTGATGGAAGCTTGGGATATTCACAGTTGTATTGACAATCTTGCTCAATATAGTAGTATGCTACTTGGTTTGTCTCTGCTTTAATGTGTACATGTGTGTTTCTTTTATATCACCTATACGCATTAGTAGAGCCCTTAGGATCTTTGCTTGATTACCGGCGTTGTGATGGCGATCACACTCATGGGGGCTGGGTAATCCACAAGCACATCCTTATACACGTCCCTAGTCATGGGATTATCGAGACAGGGCATCGATACTCCAGAGTAGACTAGCGTATGCGCTTCTCATCCCAGCACGGGAGACGGTCTGTCCCACAGCCGTCAGTATGTCATACTTGAGATAGTATGCGGGTGCTCGTTAGGTTACGAGTACACTGGACAGGACTCGTCGGGAACTGATGGTTGGTATTATACCTATCGTCAGTTATCAGTTCCCAGGTGACATGAGTACAGCTTAGTCCGTTGACTTGACACTGTCACTTCGCCTCGAGTGTGTTCCCACTGTTCTCTGATTACTACCCTACCATGGCTCTACTGAGTCGTGCAAAAAGGTAGTAGTTGGGTGCAGTCCCGAAGCACTTGGAGGCAGTGACGGTTAGACAGGATTCGTCTCTCCCGGTATTGGGGGTTGACATCGCGCTGTGTCTAGGAGAGCCATTACACGAGTAGTCCCTGGCCAGGGAAAGCGAGATATACTGGTAGGTTTCCAGTGTTATCTCAGGGTGTTCTGGGCTTCACTCCGACACGACTTGTACCGCTATTAAAAGACTGACGTTTACCGCCCCCCTAGGCCCGCCATGCGATGTATCAGACGAACAGACCGGACTGTACGGAGATTGTCACATACAGGCTCAGTAGGAGTTCGGATGGGTTCACCTCATCGGCCTTCTTATCGACATCTACCTGGGGACCGTTACGTACAGCTAGTGCCGCTTGCGGTCTGTGGTTAAACCCACTGCCAGCGTAGTGTCGAGTCTTTAGAGTCCCACACAGAGAGTTTCCCTGCACTGAGCGAAACGTGTAGAGGCCGTATGGTTTTACGGCAGGGCTACGATAACTTACGTACACTTGTGTGCATGCGGTGTTCGGGCAGGCAATACTAGTGGGCTTTGGTTTAAGCCGGATCCTAGTATTGCACGGATGGATTCGTTTTGTCTTCTGTGCATCCGCATTCTACGGAATACGGATGCAGGTGTGTATGCACAGTTTTCCGGAGCGATGAAGGAGGAGGTGCCTCATTAGGGTTTTGGCAGTTGGTTCGGCCAAAACCGTTATGTGGCAGGCTCATTAGGGTTTTGACAGTTGATTCGGTCAAAACCATTTTGAGGCGGACTCATTAGGGTTTTTGACAGTTCGTTTGGTCAAAACCATTATGAGCCGCGGACATCATTTACTAATCCTTTTAGTGATAATTTTATGATGGCTAATTGCATTGACCATTTGACCCCGTTGACCTCTCTTGACTTTGTTGACCGGTTGACCGTGTTGACCATTGACTTTCAAGAGGGATCTACACTCTTCTTTTCTTTTTCTTTTTCCTTTTGGATTATGATAATGGTCATTTCAATGTAGCCATCAAACTTTATCTTGATGGGATTAGTAATGATGTTGTTTTTACATTATTGCAACAATGGTTACTTTTCTTTATATCATAATTTCTTTCTCATTCTCTCTCTTGCCTTTTCATGTGAGAACAAAAGGAAATGAACCATGGTTGCTAGCTCCTTCTTCTTCCTCCTCTTGATTCATCTTTTGATCTCATGTGTTGAGAGATAAAGATCCCACAAAGACAAAACCATCCCTTTATCACTTCTACACATCCTAGGGCTTCTAGATTAGCAATCTCTTTGCCCTAGTTACCTCGGCTCGAGGTGGAGCTCGGTGTACATCTCTCGGGTGGATCGTCTTCGACTCAAGGAGGCCGCGGAGGTGACCAAAGTTCGGATCAACCCTCGGAGCAAGAAATGAGAAGAACAACAAGAAGAGAAGGAGATCAAGTTGAGGTATAACCCCTAACCGAGTAGATAAATCTCTAGTTAGGATGCTAGTATGTTGTTTAGTAAAGATCCGGCTTTTACGGTCCATGTTACCATGCTTAAGAAAATTTTTGTTTTACCGTTTCCGCCACCCTGAAAGTACCGGGAGAGGTAACGTGGACCTAACAGGCGTTCCTTCTCACTCCTGCAGGATGAAGATGCGACGTCAACAAACGACCCCAGGGTCAAAATAACGAAGCCATGGAAAAGACCATAGTTTCGAGCCTTGACGGTTCACAGATGACCTAGAGATAACCCCGGCACTCGTCGTAATATAGCAGACACAATGTCAACAAATGAAGCAAAGGAAGATCCCTAGCTTCAGGATCTCGACGGAAATATATACAGCCTAGAGATCAACAACGGTGTTCCTTCTCACTCCAACAGGATGCAGATGCGACGTCAACAAATGACCCAGGGTCAAAACAACGGAGCCATGGCAAAGTATCTAGACCCAAGCCTCGACGGTTCACAGACGACCTAGAGACAACCTCGGCATTCGTCGCAATATAGCAGACACAATGTCAACAAACGAAGAAAAGGAAGATCCCTAGCTTCAGGGTCTCGATGGCAATATCTACAGCCTAGAGATCAACAACGGCGTTCCTTCTCACTCCAACTGGATGCAGATGCAACGTCAACAAACGACCCCAGGGTCAAAACAACGGAGCCATGGCAAATTCCCTAGTCCCAAGCCTCGACGGTTCACAGACAACCTAGAGACAACCTTGACATTCGTCGCAATATTGCAGACACAATGTCAACAAACAAAGCTAAGGAAGATCCCTAGCTTTAGGGTCTTGACGGCAATTCAAATGAAACCTGAAAGACTATCGGAGATCATCCCACACCAGCGCGGAGTGGTTGTGACTCATCGAGGCTCCCAAACTGAGCCTAACCTCAAGTAAAAGTGGCATGGAAAATCCCTAACGCTTGCTCTTCCAACGGTAATATCACCTGGAAGATTACTTGAAGACGTCTTGTCCAGCCCCCGAAGGGATCAGAGACACGACAGTCGTGGGGCTACTCGAATAGCAAGATTGCATATCGGGGAATACATCGGCCAACGCGACGGTACGACAGACAAAAACCCCAGTACCATAGACCCTAACGAACTTCTATCAGCAGAGGTTAACTGTGACGTTGGGACATTCTTGAGAGAACTTCTCGATTTGTCTCGACTCGTAAGGAAAACAATGTTCCTAAGAGAACTTCTCGACTCGTCTCGACTCGTAGGGAAAACAATATTCCTAAGAGAACTTCTCGACTCGTCTCGACTCGTAGGGAAAAGCCTTAGGCAACGGGGATATCAACCTGTTTCCTAAGCACTGGGGCCCTGCAAGTAGGTCCAAGATGGACAATTGTATACTATCCATGGGCCACACTCTCTAAAGTCGAATATCGACAAGGAGGGAAAAAACCATTTACGAGCCCTCTCGACTTGTAAAGGGGAAAATTCTCTTGTGAGATCCTTACGACTCTCAAGAGAAAATGTACTTAGGAGTCTTCATGTCTCCTAAGGAGAAAATACACCTACGGGATCCTCACAACTCGTAGGGAGAAAATTCTTTATGAGACCCTCATGGATCATAAAGTTGAAAAGTCTTAGGCGGCATATCCAAACCTGTTTTCTAAGCCATCGCTGCCCTACAAGCAGGTCAAGATAGACTATCTACGGGCTGCATTTGCCAGAGTTATATGCCGATATGAAATAAAATATATCTTTTATTCATGAATTCAAGTGAATACACGGTACATTTTATAAAGGAATAAAAATGAATACAGGATACTCTCATTCAGGAGTGAATACAAAAAGAGAGAAGGAGAATATACAAACAAAAATCTTTAAGCCGGCGGATGGTGCAATAAGCCGGTAAGTTCGTCATGCTTCCGCTGGACCTCGGCTTCAAGCTTCGTAAGTGCGGCAAGACGGGCCCCCGCCTGAGTCTGCTGAGTCTGATATGAAGCAAACCGACTCTCAAGCTCCCTTTCGGCAACTTTATGGGTTTCAACCATCTCGCGAGTAAAGATGATGGCTTTATCAAGAGCCACCACCTCCGTGATAGCTTCTTGAAGTTTTCGTACGCATGGGTAGGCTTGGCAGTAAGCCGAGCCTGAAGTTCCCCCAAAGCATTCGAAGCTAACTCCCTCTCCGAAAATTTCCGATTGAGCCTCTTCTCGCACGACTGCAGATTGGCTGCGCACCGTTCGATCCATCCGCGCAGACTCGATTTCACAGTTAAGATGTCGGAGGGAAGGCGGATGCATTCAAGCCCGTGTAGGCAGACTTCCACTCGGCGACAATACTCAACCCAGACGCATACCAATGCTTCATCATGATAAGTGGAGAGAACGGACAAGGAAGCATTGACTTCGACAGCAAATTCTTCGGCCGGGACAGAGGTACCAGCGCGAAGGTCTACAATGAGAGCCATTAAGGAGTAGATGCTTTGTCTCGCCATCCTTTCAGACGCACGCCGGGCAAAGGGACCCAGTGGCATGAAGATCCAAGATTCCAATGGAGTTAGGGTTGGCAGAGCTGTCAAGATTTGTGAACAGTCAGTGAGAGTCACAAATATGGACTAGAAAAAGCAATGCCAAAGATAAAACCTTACTTACCCACAGTCATACAAGGGGGGTTTGAGAGATCCTCAGGCCCATCGAGGATCTCGACCTCGTCATCGGCTTCCAGAACTGTGGAGCGCATATTAGCGTCATTATAAAGAATAATAATAAAATGAAAGGGGCCAAAGAACACCAACCTTTCCCGGAAGAAAGGACTATGCTTTACGGGGGTATCGCTTGTGGGGCAGCCATATCAAGCAAACGCTAGAAGGTTTTCCTGGGAGATAGATCCATGATGGAGGCCGCCAATTCCCGAAATTCTGAAGGAAAGAAGGGTTCAGATAATAGAGGAATCGTTAAAGCGAAATATAGAGTATTACCTTTGATACTTCACCCTCTTTGAGCTGGAGGGATGGCAGCTTCGGCAGGCTCCTCCGCACCCTCGGGTACATCGCTATGGATATGGGCTAGTGAGGCAGCTTCAAACTGAAGAACAACAGTCACCATCGGAAGCTCCAAGATAGGACTAACGGCTCCAGCAACCTCTTATACACCCTTCGGTGCATCACTAGAGATGTCCATGGGAGCTGAGGCCGGTGAAGTCACCTCTGCTGGAAGAATAGACACTGGAGGAACAGAAGTTACCACTGGAAGCTCCGCAGCAAGAGCGGCGGCTTTAATAGTCTCCTCTACACCCACCGGTGCATCACGGGAGATATTCGTAGAATCTGCAGCTAAGGTCCGATCCGGACTCGAACTCGGTTCTACTGCAGAAGTTCCTGCAAAGTTTTCGCCAAAATGAGAAGACATAAAAATAATACAGACTATTCGCTAAAAGAGGGACATGAGAAAGACGCATACCAATGTGCCAAGGAGCTTGAAGTAAGGCTTTCTTGAGACGTTTTTCCTTTCTTGCTAAGTGCGCTCGTCGAGGTTCAAGTGCAGACGAATGACTACCGGTCTTTAATGCAAGCTCGTCTTCGGAGGCGATCATTATGGGCTGTTTGAGGGCACGTTCTTCTTCCATTAGCAAAGGACCCATATGTACCCGCCGCAATGATGGAACAACGTCGTAGAAGATAATCGGAGGGTAGGGCTTTTTCGGGATGCGCACGTTCTCGGTCTCGTCCTGTGATCGCCTTAAAGCCTCAGCCAATTGCGCGGCTTCCTCGGCCGACGAGTCAGGGTAAATAAGACCGGCGTCCGACTCATCCATAGCTATCGGCTCGTCCTGAATGAACGGCTTGGACTCAAGAAAGGTGTCAAGTAAGCCGGCGATCGATCTCTTCCTCCTCTTAGAACTTGTGCTAGCACTAACCGAAGAACGCTTTCTTCCCCTCGGCGATTTGGCGCGACGTTGACCGACCTCGCTTCCGATATTCCCCTTTGGCGATACCACCGCTGATGACACTGCCATTGATGACGCTGCCACTGACGACCGCCGGAGCTTCATTGGAGGCCTTTGCTTGGGCTCTAGTGCACACTGGCATACCAGCAGTGCGAGGAGTCGATTCTGTTTCTGTGGCCTTGGGGATAAGTACCACACCGCTATCCCTCAATAGAGGGCAAACCATTGTCTGCGGCTGCAGCGGAACGCCAGTGGCTTGGGTCGGAGCTGGAGCTCTACATTCGAAGAGTACCCGCTTCTCCTCGGCAATAACAGGACCGACTCGATGACGATATCAGCCCAGAAAAGACCCCACACACCTTGGAAGGTATTCGGACTCAGGGATCATGAAACGGGAGCCAGTGTTCAGCCCCATAAAATGATGGATGATGTCACGAGTGACTTCCAGAGACGGAGTGGGCTCAACTAAGAACGTCTCGAAAGGGACACCCTGGTTATAACCCAATTGCTGGGCAAAGCGGTGCGGATTATACCGCATAAAAAGAGTCGTGTTATTCTGACGGAATACCAAGTAGCCCGGCCTAATCAAGTACATGTGCATAATCTCTTTAGGCTTTAAAGATGGCGCTCCCCCTTTTGATAGATCAAAAAGCTGTTGAACAGGCCCCACAGGAGCAGAAAGGACTCGGTCACTAAACACCATCCCGCCCTCGTTTGAATATGGATTGAGCAACACGCGGAGGGCCCCTAGCTGAGTCGGGTCGGGAGCAGAAGCATCCACCAACCTCATAACCCGTGGGAAGGTATAGATGTCATAGAAATTTGGTCGCCAATGTGCTGCAAATGCTCCTAGTACATGCATCTCGATCCACGACGTGAAGTAGTGGAGGGAGAAATTCACAACATCCGCACCTGGGGTCGAAGTATTGGATGCAATGCTTAATCCATGATATAGGTGCGACAGTCCCGCAATACCAACGGCCAATCATGCCCCTTCAGCTACGTAATGAGCGGGGTAGAAGACGGAAGCTCTCATGAAGCGTCGATGTGTCGGAATGGCGAACCAACTGAGCCAAAGGCTGATAAAGCCGACGAAGACGGTCTCTTCGTCCATGCCAGGGGCCGCAATCGCATCGAAGGACACGACCGAGGAGATCGGAATATAAAACTGTGGCAAGTCTTCTTCTTTGGCCGGCAGTTTATTCAGCCCAAACCCAAAAGGGTCGTCAATGTTCACAAACTTTGGAGCCTTTTTGGATAAAGCGTCTTCACGGATAAAGCAGGCGATGAAGCTCTCAAAGGTGACGCCCTTCCCCTCCGACGTCGCGAACAGTTTCTCAAAAATATCCAGAACCTTGATTAGACTGGGGTACTTATGGCGGACGGCTTTTTCAGTCGTCAAGCCGTCAAGCATAGCCGGCATGGTCGCGAACACGTACTCGTCGGGAGGCAGCAGCTCTTCATAATGCTCTCCCCTGATTGGCAGTCCAGAAATCTCGTGAAACTCTTCCAGTGAAATAGAGACCTCGTGATCCCCTAGCAAGAAGGTGTCGGTGGGAATATTCCATTGGGTCAGAAAAGCTTTAACCCACCAGACATGAGGGGCTTGGTAATGAAAAAGAGACGCGCATACCGCTTGATATAGCCCAGCCTTTTGCAACCGTGCACGGTGGGCGGAAAGAACATATCGAGCCTAGGGAAGATAGCCTGCTGGGTGGCGAGGGGTAAGCCCTTCCTTATAAACCTATCCCCAGGGTTAGGCTTCACCTTGACAGATGCAGCGCCCCAAGATATTTGTAGCCGGCAAAAACTGGTTGGGTATCCCGGTTGTTGACGGCTCAAGCTGGCTGGTAGGAGTCCAATTAGCCGCCTCCACCGCCTAAGCGGTCTGCGGACGCTCCATCAGTGATATTGGACGGAGGGGCTCTGTTGACACCTCACAAGTAAAGCTGCGGCGACCCCGGATGATGTGACCATACCAAACTCCCCATAAGAGCAAACTAGTACGGTCCCTGTCATGGGCCCTGATCATCGCCATAACTTCCTCATCCGACGGCGATTGCGGAAAAGCGACATTTGAGCGAGTAAAGGGAAAGTAGGGAAGAGAAGCCATTATTCCTGAAATAAGGGCAAGAAAAACCGTTAATGAAACCTATATATATATGTGTGTGTGTGTGTGTGTGTGTGTGTGTGTGTATAACAACAGAAAGAAACGACAAGAAGTTTGTTCCATGGGACAAACACATGCCCCCCACAATATTAATATGGCGGCTCACCAATGAATAAGCAAAACAACCGTTGAAAGAATCGAAAAGGATTCTCTCCAAACAATGAAGTTTAAACAACTCTTAAGAAAATTCTATTAGAAAATGTAACAGATTCAAATCTGCTTCAAGGGTGTTAAAACCCTAAAAGTATTCGAGAAAATCAGGAGATAATTTTTTTCTTCTTCTTTGTTTCAGAGCCAAGCTCTGTGGGTATATGGAATTAAATTCCTTTGATAAAGGGATTAAATCCCAGAAAACCCCCATAGCAAGGAGGCAAGGAAAACGGAATTAAATTCTAAGATTCTTAAAAATCGGTGGTAGGGTAAAACCCTAAAAGGAGGATTAACAATCCCTATTCATTCAAGACTTCAAAACCTACAAAAAAAATCATGTATGTTTTGGGATCTTTGAGAAACCGATTTAAGAAAAGAGCTAAGCTCTGATGGTGGATTTAAAATCCAGGGCAGAAAACCCAAAAAAGGCCGTTCAAGAGCCTTACCCAAAGGGAAGTTTTGTAGAGTTTAACTCTGAAAGATTTTGAGGCAGAGAACTAAGCACTGAAGAAGAGAATTAAATTCTCGAGAAAATGACCAAGAAAGAAGATGAAGGAACAAGGGCTTACCAGAGGCGAAAAGCCTTGCATTTATAAGACATGATAGGAGCGGTTCATCTCTCCGTTCCCCAAGGCAGATCCAACGGCTATAAGGGCGACAGCGTTGCACTCATGTGCAAGTCACGTGAGAACAACGCTGTGGGGGAGTTTGTTTCCTTATATAAAAAAGGAATGAACTGAATGAGAGAAAAAGCAATGGGAAAAATTCCCCTAATGGAGCATCACGTGCCCACACGTGATGCGCCTATAAACAAAGATTATAGGTATTGCGCTTAACAATTAAGGCTAAAATTGAGCTTCACGTGCAAGCACGTGAGCATCTATATACAAAGTATATAGGCGCCTTCTTAAAACAAATAACAAGCCAGAGAAGCTCACGTGTCAGCACGTTATGCCCTTTTTGGGCTGTTGCACAAAAGCAAATGAGTATAACTCTGTGGGGTCACGTGCTATACTTGAGTAGTCTTAAACGCCTTCTGAGTTGATAGAATTAAATTCTAAATAAAGGGATCAAAACCCTATTTGGAAAATATTTCCTTAAATCTTTCTAAAAAAGAAAGATTATGCTCTGTAAAACAGAGTACCGTTGGATTAAAAATCCAATAGTGATTAAAAATCACCTATGTACAGAAAAATTCTGTATGGGAAAATATTTTCCTAATCTTGTTAAAAACAAAAAAGATATTTTCTGTAAAACAGAAGTCCTTGGATCAAAGATCCAACGGTGAATAAAATCCCAAAATCAATCAGGATATCTCAACGAGAGATTTCTTTAAGTAAATCAACAGACTAGCTTCTACTATATAAAGGACTCAAGAATTCAACTCTGATACAGGGGAGACCCCCCGTAAGCTTTAAAAAACAAAAGAAAAAGAGAAAAAGAGAATTCAATTCTCTAAAAAAAGAAGAAGATCTCTCTTTTAGAAAAAGAAACCCTAGGTAAGAAGAAAGACATAGAGATTATGTTATCTCTTCTTCGCCACTCCAAGAGTTTAACTGTTTTAAAAATAACTTAGTTCTTTCTCTGGTTGAGGTCTGCAGAAGTAGGTCTCCCCACGAGTTAAGAATTTAATTCTCATCGGGGAGATTCTGTCATGCAGATTCAAAACTTAGGGGAAAGAACTAAGTTCAAAGAATTTAATTCTTACAAAAAGATATAGGAAATTTATTCCTCTGAAAAAACTATGGTTTAACCCTATAAAAGAATTTAATTCTTGTAAAAAGGGACCTGAAATTCACAAAACTCGGATCAAGATCTCTATGCATATAAAAGAAACGACTAGCGTTCAACGCTATAATGACAGATCACGTGTTCCCACGTGAGCACCTCTGATGAACAAAAAGGAACAACTGAGATCGAGTCACGTGATCTCACGTGACCCCCTAATAGTGCTTAGCACTTATAAAAGAAAAGGGGAATAAATCAAAGACAGTTCCCATTTTTGGGGCACCTCACGTGATCCCACGTGACACCCAATAGTGCTTAGCACTTATAAAAGAACAAGAGAGTAAACCTAAAGAAGAAGTGCCCAATTCTCAGCGCCTCACGTGCCACACGTGAACGCTTCAAATTTGTAGTGTTTAATACTGCTTTTGAGTCTCATGTGGGAGCACGTAAGCACCGAGCAGATATTAGTGTTTAACACTATAAGAGGCTAACCTTAGCCCAAATTAGCCAAGTCTCCCGAGGCCAAAAACCTTTTGATCACCAATCAACCGATCCCTCCTATGCTCAGGTCTCCCCAAATCGATCTTAGTTCCAAAGATGACTAATGATCTCCTAACAGATGGTATCTCAAATGATGTTCATTCCACCATGATCTCTCCCTTCAATCTGGAATTCGGTTCAAGAGTACATCTCTCCATACCTCTGATACATGTCGTTGTAATTCTTCAACTTCTTAAGAGAGGTGGAGGGTCCCGACAACCAACTGCTTTTGGATGCACTCCCAAAATGGCGACAATGGAACGCAATGTCCTTTAACTAGCTATGGACCGAAACGTCCTTAAACTAACAACGGACCGTAATGTCCTTAAACTAAAACAATAGAGCCCAAATGCACTTTTGTTGGATCAAAATGATCCTAAACCCCCGTTAAGCAGATCTTAGTCCAAGATCGGACTAACGTATCTTTAACAAATATTTAAGTTGATCTTAATCTCAAACGAGATTAACGATCCTTAAATGAAGACACAAATCTAAAATATACGGATTTAGACCAATCCATGCCCTCCGGGCGACAACATAAATTAGTCTCCATACACAATCCACGGGTAACCAAAAATAAAACAAACACACACAACACGAAGTGACCTTCTGGAGCAGGAGAAAGTGGTTACCGCGATGTGTTAACGTAATTAACTGCAGGGGTTTGCGCCTGCAGGGAAGAGCGTCCCCACAATCAAAAACCCCTCACAACGAGGGGGAATCTGACGAAATCTGCTACAACGGCTACATCCGTCCAAAGCTCCAATATACGGTGCCATAAATCAACTTGGCATCTTCGGAGAGGTGGATGGACAAACCCAAATAGCATCTGCCCCCAAATTTAGGCAAGACGTTTGTCTTCCCAGTTTTTGGCGGTAAACAGTGAGTTGTTCGCAGATTTCTTGGTGATAGATACAGGCAGTTATGACGTTGTCTTGGGAATGGACTTTCTTGGAATTTCCACACTCACATAGACTGTATAGCAAAGAATGTGATTTTCCAAATTCCCGGACATCCGGAGTTCGAATTCTTGGAGGGCAACAAATCAGTCGGGCCAGTCGAATTTAGGACTAAGCCGACAAATGCCGTTTTTTTGTCGATGGAGGTAATTAAGGAGGAAGCACCAGTAGCAGTTCGGGATTTCATGGATGTGTTCAAGGACATCTCGGATTTACCGCCAAAATGAGATATGGAGTTCGCGATTGATCTTATTCCTGGAGAAGCTCCAATTTCGAAGGCTTATTATCTGATGGCACCAGTAGAACTGGAAAAGGTGAAGAGACAAGTTTCTGAATTATTAGAGAAGAGTTAGATTCGCAGCAGCGGTTCACCATGGGGAACTCTAGTTCTTTTGGTCAAGAAGAAAGATGGTATGCGGAGAATGTGCATCAACTATCGAGAGTTAAATTGGGTGGCCATCAAGAATAAGTACCCAATTCCTTGCATAGGAGAATTATTTGATCAACTCAGTGGAGCGAGAGTATTTTTGAAGTTGGATTTGCGACCGGGTTATCATCAAGTTTAGGTGAAAACAGAAGACATTTACAAGACGGTGTTCCGAACTCGATATGGGCATTACGAGTATTTAGTTATGTCATTTGGAGTTACTAACGCACCAGCCATATTTATGGAATTAATGAATCAGATCTTTTCACCATTTCTAGATCAGTTTGTGGTGGTATTCATCGATAATATTCTGGTTTACTCGAAGAGCAAAGATGAGCATGAAAAATACTTAAGAATCGCACTACAGACGTTGAGACAATAAAAGTTGTATGTTAAGATGAGAAAGTGAGAGTTTCGGCTCGATGAAGTAAAGTTCTTAGGTCATGTTGTATCCGGAGATAGAATTGCTGTTGACCCTGAAAAAATTATAGCTGTTCATGATTGGCCGACTTCAAAGAATGTAGAGGAGATCAGAAGTTTCTTTGGGCTTGCTAGATACTATCAAAGGTTTGTGGAGAACTTCGCTCTGATAGCAGAACCCTTAACCAAGCTAATACGAAAGGAGGTACCATTTGTTTCGTCCGAGAAGTGTATGTTAGCTTTTGAGGCGCTGAAACAAAGCATGAAAACTGCTCTTATTTTAACAGCGCCAGATGGTTCTGGAGGATTAGTTATTCACAGTGACGCATCTGGAAAAGGCTTGGGATGTGTTTTTATGCAGCATAGAAAAGTTGTAGCTTATGCGTCGAGGCAGTTAAATACTCATGAGAAGAAATACCCAACTTGCGACTTGGAACTAGCAGCGGTTATCTTTGAGCTAAATATTTGGAAACACTACTTATTGGGCGAGAAGGTCGAGAAATTTACTGATCACAAGAGCCTAAAGTATGTGTTCACACAGAAAGAGCTCAACCGACTATGACTTAATCTAAAGTACCAACCGGGGAAAGTTAATATAATACCGGATGTTTTAAGTCGGTTGCCAGCAATACGTATGTTGAATTCATAGAAGGAGATTATAGCGGATTTTCAGAGATTCAAGTTGGAGTTCATACTACCAGATTCTTCGGGACAGTTGATACAGTTGTAAGTACAATCATCATTGATTGATAGTATTAAGGCAGCGTAGTTGCACGATTCTAGATTGCAGAAATTTTGAGGACAAGTAGAGGCAGGAATTCGAACGGATTTATTGATTCATGAAGATGGTTCTTTGAGGTATGGAAGTCGTTTGTGTGTGACTAAAGGTGAAGTTCATGAAGAAGTTATGAAGGAGGCTCATAATTCCGCATATTCGATACATCCAGGAGACACAAAGATGTATAGAGATTTGCGACATCACTTTTGGTGGAAGGACATGAAAAGAGAGATTGCTCGTTACGTGTCGAGGTGCTTGGTGTGTCAGCAAGTCAAGATTGAACATCAAAGGGTAGTTGGTTTGTTGCAACCACTTCTGATTCCCTAATGGAAGTGGGAATATATAACCATGGATTTCATGACAGTATTACCACAGAGTCCAAAGGATAATAATGCAGTATGGGTGATTGTCGATCGACTGACCAAGGCAGCTCATTTTATATCATTTCGAGTTGGTTAGTCGACGGAGGCTTTAGCAGATAGGTACATGCAGGAGATTGTAAGATTGCATGGAGTACCAGTTAGTATTGTTGTTGATCGTGACACCCGGTTTCTATCACATTTTTGGAGAAGTCTACAAGAAAGTTTGGGAACTTACTTGAAGTTTAGTATGATCTATCATTCTCAGACATATGGACAATACGAGAGAACGATCCAAACTCTTGAAGATATGTTGAGAGCTTGCATGTTAGACTTCAAGGGTTCGTGGGAGGATCATTTACATTTAGTGGAGTTCTCATACAATAACAGTTTTTAGGAGACTATACAGATGGCTCCATTTAAAGCATTGTATGGTCGTATGTGTCGCTCGCTAGTATGTTGGGACGATATTGGAAAAAGAAGATTGTTGGGACCGGAACTGATTGTGCAAATTGTGGAGAAAGTTAACTTGATTCGTGATAATATAAAGGTGGCACAAGATTGATAGAAAAGTTGGCAGATACCGGATGAAGACCATTAGAGTTTGCTTTTGGTGATCATGTGTTCTTGAAGATATCACCGACTAAGGGAGTAATCCGGTTTGGTAGTCGAGACAAGATTAGTCCTCGATTCGTGGGGCCTTTCGATATCATAGAGCGTATTGGAGAAATAGCTTATCGATTGGCTTTACCACTATCTTTGGCAGGTTTTCATGACGTGTTTCAAGTATCTCAACTTCATAAGTATATTCGAGATGAGACGCACGTCCTAGACCACTCGGAATTGACAGTGAGGGAGGATTTGACTTATGAAGAGCAACTGATAGCTATTATGGATTGGCGAGAAAAGGTTCTCAAGAATAGAGCGATCTGTCTAGTTCTTGGTTCATGGGGAAATCGTTCGCATGGAGAATCTACTTGGGAATGTGAAGATGAAATTCGACAAAAGTTTCCACAGCTCTTTCCTTAGATCCGTATCTTCATTGTTCTTGTCTTTTCCTGTTTCATGAATTTCGAGGACGAAATTCTTTTGTAGTTGGGTATAATTTAACACCCTAACATGATCATAAGTTATTTAACGATATTAATTAGTAATTTGAATTTTGTTTTTATTTATTATTTGGGTTGTGATTGGTTTGGATAGTATGTGTGTTTATCGGACCGACCCGCTTGCGTGAAACCTGTTATGGTGCTAGAGTATCTTTTATTGATATTTATCCGTAAACTAAATCTATATGAATCTTAAACATCCTGAGATACCATGTATAATATATTAGATTACAATATATTCTTTTAACCCTTAGATTTATGGTTTAAGGGGATTACGTATGTATAAATTATTTCCAATATATTATCTTTGAGATTTAGTAGAGAAGGATTGGAGATTTGTAATATCTTTTATAATATTATTAGTTATTGGTTATATACTAAACTATATATATATATATAAATATATTGCTTACATATACTATATAAAATTTAAATTTAAATTTTCTTATTTAAACCAAAATTCTCTCTCTGTGCTCATCTCTTTTCTTTCTCCCCCTCTTTCTCGTGTCTCCCTCTCTCTTTCTTTCTCCCTCTCCGATCACCACACTGTTAGGAATATATATGCCTTAGAGACCATTATTGTATATTATAGTGGATGCTTGAACATATATATAGAGGACTTTCTTACTCGACATGATAGTATGCTATCTGGTTACTCTTTATCTTAACATGTGCATTTGTTTTGGTTTTCTATCTTATTGATACATGTTGATAAAGCTCTTAGGATGTTGGCTTGACTATCAGGACTATGATGCATATCATACTAGTGGGGCTTATGTAGTCCACAAGCACATCCTTTACAGTTCATAGTCGAGAGAGTATCGAGACAGGGCATCGATATTCCAGAGTAAACTAGTATGTACGCTTCTTGACCCTATATGGGGCGATGGTTGATCCCATAACCATTGGTGTTTGACATCAAAGATTGTACACAGGTGCTCATTGGATAATGAGTACACCGAACTGGACTCACCGAGAACTCCTACATGGTCTATACCTATCGTTAGATAGTGGTTCTCTGGTGACACATGTACAGGTTAGTCTGTAGACCCGAGATCGTCATAGTGTCTTGTGTGGTTCCCACTGTGCTTTGATTTCCTCCCTACCATGGCTCAAATGAGTCATGCAAACATGTGGTTTTTGGATACAGTCCCAAGCCACATGGAGGTAGTGAACGATAGGAGGGGTTTCGTCTCTCCAAATATTGGGAGTTGATGTTGCGCTATGCTTGATTGGCTGTAACAGCAAGTCCCTGGTCAGGGCTGATGAGATTTACTGATAAGTGTTATCAGTAGTTTCTCGAAAGGTTACAGGCCATACATCGGCATGACTTATTGAGTTATTGGGGTCTGACGATTTCATCCCCCAGACTCGATATACGGCATATCAGACGAAGAGACCGAACTGTACGGCAAGTGTTGCTTATAGGCTCTACGGGAGTTTGGACAAGTTTGCTTGTTGATCTTCTATTCGTTCAATACCTGGGTAGCTGTTACGTCCAGCTAGTACCGCTGATGGATTATGGGTATCTGATGTGATCATTACCTACTACTGGTGTATTTACGAGTCTTTAGAGTCCCACATAGAGGTTTCCTAAGCGAAACGAAGTAGGGCATATATGAAGATATGTGCGGAAGCTTGATTAAATACGAGTATATGATACCATATTCTAATCCAACATATTTGATATTAGCCGAGTTATATATGATATAACCGGATTATTGAATCAAGTGTTGATTTAATAATTTGTTATATATTTTTATATTTGATATATATTTAATATATATATATATATATATATTTGATATATATATATATATATATATATATAAATTAATATTAAGCTCACATAAGATTTTCTTCTGTATGTGTGTGTGTGTGTGTGTGTGTGTGTGTGTCCATTTTATATCATGGTTGATGATACATGGAACATGGATGTGTGAGAATCACATTGGAAGTAAAGATGAGAAGATAATGGTTTACATTTATGAATTAAAGAAAAAGAGAATGAGTCATTTATCTTGGGTTGCTTGGAGAAGCCTTAAGAAGCCATGACTCACCTCTTTTTCTTTGTTTTATTCATAGATATTTGTCGTTCTCATCTAATCTCATCTTATCTTAATGGTTCACACTTACATCTAGTTCATCTTCTTCATGTCCTCTTTAGATTTTTTCTAGGGTGAGAAAATGAAAAAGAAAAGAAAGATTTTTAATGAGCAAAATTCCTACTTCATCAACCTACACTACTTTAGCAAATTAGTTTAGGCTGTTAACTTCACTAATATTTTGATTAGTGAAGTGTGAGCTTGAGTGTGAGTTGCCTCCAGGTGGATCATCTTTGGCGATGAAGACTTCAAGCAAACTTGTTCCATCCTTCAAGTGGAGTCAAAGCAGAGTTCTAGGACTACTACTCGGAGCTTTTGAAGTGAAGAACTATACTACAAAGGTTGTAGACTCTCTTCACTTAGTTTAGAACCTGTTTGCTTAACTTTGAAACCCTAATAGTCTAGTTCGATTCTTGTTTAGTATACTTAGCCCTGTAGATTTTTAAAATTGCATACTTGATACTCATAGAGCCCTAATAGAGGTGCTAAGACATACTTTCAAGGTATCAGAGCTAGGTTAGAGGCATATGAGTAATTTAGACGAAATTAAAGTGTTCGATCAACGTTTTAAACACGAATTTTACATGTTTCTGTCCAAATTTTGAAACTTCATTTTTTTCCGGATTAAAAATGCTCAGAAAATCATGCAGGGTATTTTAAGGAGGCACAAGAAATACGAGAAGCTATTTCCACCGAGTGGCCGCGGAACCGCCGCCTAGAGCATGCTCTAGCCGCAGTTGACTTGTTAGGATAGAAGTCCAAATTTTTTGTGCTGCTTTATTTTGATATTTTGGATTTTCTGGATATTTTTAATGAGACTCAAGTGGTTGAGATCTCTGTGAATTGTTGTTATTTGAAATATCGATCGAAATGTTTAACATCGTCTATATTGCTTTATATGTGATACAATTTTTGGAATCCACATTAATTAGTTTTGCGAAAACTAGTTATCGATTTGTAAATCTCGCATTTTAGTCTCAAATGATGGATTACCACGGAGTTTAGATTGGGATTGAAACTCCGTTGTAATCTCGTATCGTATGCGAATACTCGCCGGGTGACAATAGTAGACAGCTATGCCTCTTTGCCCCGACCAAGTGACTATAGGAGAACCCCATAGCTAAGAGCATCCACTCGGGTGCTCACGGCCACGGTATTCCGCCCAAGTCCACTTCATTGACGGCCTTGGGGTGCGTCCATCCACTAAAGTTTCTGACGAGCATTCGAATCATCAATCAGGAATATTGTTGAATTGCCCGGCTTAATTTTTGAAAAGGGTTTTCAATTCGAGACTTAAATGTAAGGTTTATAGAATTAGGCATGAAATTCGGAATATGTGATAATCCGGGTTTATGATGTCTAAAGATGCAGAGTCTAATTATTGTAGTTTTTATTTCTTTTCTGTGACCGTAAGTGTAATATGTGGCAGTATCCCCGATCTCGTTTCTATATGACAACGATATTAGGGATACATATATTTACTTACGTTGATGACATGTGATGTTATTGTGTTGCTATCGATATGTTATATTGGATCGTCGTAACAGAACAACCGGGAGGTTTTATGTGAGATGAGAGTTTTTCAATTTTCATTCATGTAAATAATTGTATATAATATTCTTTTATTGGGACACTTTCGGGTCGAGGTTGTTGTCTCCATTCGATGTATATTATTTACTTTACCGCATTAGGATAGGCCTAAGGCGCAGAGCACAAGTAACCGGGTTTTAGAGTCCAATAGGAGGCCATCTCAAGGAGTCGAGACCGGTCGACTAACTCCAGAATTTACAGGGTTGCTTGCCGCTCTCGTAGGGGTCTAGGGGTGTTGTCTTGGCTGTTCATCACGACCGTGAAATCCGTGTTTTTCGTTACTGGCTTAATCTAAAACACGGACCTCCCGGTATATCCTATATTTCATATATCTGCTTCTATTGTTCCTGTGATGTGATGTGATGATATAACTGCGTGAGACGAATGCTACTTATATATATGAAATACTAGTTGACACTATATATGTTTTGCATCCGTGCTGGGCCTAACCCCGCCCTGCCGTAAGTTAAGTAACCTTACGGTGAAGACTCGGGTCCCTGTGGCGAATGCGGATGGCATATATGTGTGTTTTATATTCATTTCTTATGTGATGTTTAGGAAACATAATTGATGGGACTTCATTAATAAGATTAATGAAAAGAAAAGAAACCTAAAAGATGTCGTAGAATAAATTTTTTTCAAAAAGATAGCTCTAGTTCTTGCTTTGCATAGCGGTATTCCATTATGCATATCCAGCACCTCATTCGATGAGGAAAGAGCCTAGATCCCTTCACCGAGAATGACCTCTTTAACAAAAAATAGCATATGCTACAACCCACTTGGTTTGTTTTGAAAAATACTCGATTTTTAAAGCGGAGCTTAAACCACTCCTTTTCAAATCACTAGATTCTACAACGATATCAAGTTCATTATGTTAAAGGTTTTCTTCAAAACCAGCCGTAACCCTCAATCATTTCAGATATGTAGTGTTTAGTATTCGTGCTATGTTTGTTGACCTCCGTCAAGGAACAGTGTAAAGTAGCTGGGTAATACTTATCTGCAGTATGTTGATGCGATCGGTAGGGAGAGTCACACAGCCTTGTTGACATCCGTCAAGGGTTTGTATGGGTAGGTTCGAATCGATTAAGAAATGACGGGTTGAACTTGACTGGTGGCCTATGGTTTGTTGAGCTTCGTCAAGGTCATAGGTCGTTAGGGGTAAAAAAATATATTGGGAATTTCAAGTGTTGAAATTTGCAATGAGATTGCATACCTTCTATGTGATAGTTGGATCACGATGCCCACCGCGAGTAACATTACTCCTGAGAGAGTTTTCCACTTTACAATTAGCTAATCCAGTAGGTATCTAAGAAAGGTGTTAACGGGGTATGCCCCTACAGAAACAAGATTATTTAATTAGTTCCATGCGAAAGCACGGGGACACTCCCTTGGAGTACCAACACCAGCCTGGCTGACCGATTAGAGAACTTGTAGGGTGTAATTCATCCCGGCTAATCTTACCTTTCAGGGTTTGAAGGAAGATTTGATAAAAACAGTGGGAGCCATCCTGATTAGATAATATAACAACCAATCTAATTGATTGAATACGATTTCCGGTGTGTAGTTGTAGAAAATTGTATAGAAATCACAACCAAAAATATTTTGACCGCAATCAATAACGGTGTCGAATGTAGCGCGTTAGTAAGTGCGGATCGTCCACAGGGAAAGTGTAATCATTCGTCTTTCGAATTAGATGAGTTGAAACTTTAAAGGAAAGAAAAAAAACAACAATTCATGATTTGTAAATTGACGTTCAAGAATTAGAAAAATCTAGATCTAATAACAAGAAACGATAAAATCAAGAATTGAGAATTTGTGTAGATTTCCAATCCAAATATCAAGAATCGAAATGAGGCTCGTAGGAATCGATCGGATCTATAGATTTGATGAAATCTAGCGATTACGTATTCTTATCCATCGATGAATTGATACTAGATCGATGATGATCGACGAGAATTAGGGATTTCTAGTGAAACTAGGGTTTCATCATTGATCCCTTGTTCCTTCGTCGATATCATTCACATTCTAGCCTCTAGTAAATTCAAGAATCGATCGTGGATCCCTAATTTCGAGCGATCAAGAAAGCATCGCAACGAAACTAGGTTGTCGATTCTTCAATTTGCTAGGGTTTACAAAACTCGTAGGACTTAAGAATCGTTTTAAGATTTGTTACATCATCATTCTATTGATCGTCTCGACTTCTTTACGAGCGGAGTTTTACTTAAACATCACAACAAGAACCACAATCACAAATTGAGATCGAATCATGATGCAAGAATTTAAAGAAAGCAAGATTAAAGAATTTCACCTTTTATTTATATCAACAATTCCGTTACAAATCGCTCAAGAACTACAAGTGGAAGAACTCGATCGTCGATTTGGCTTCGCTCGTCTCCATGAGTCGCGGATCGGCTTAGATCACTTGCTCGATTGAAGATCGGCTCCGCTCCTAAAAGGTTGAAGGCTTCTCGCTTGAATGGTACTCAGGATCTTGAATTTGTCTTGGATTTAGAGTTAGGGTTTGGCACAAGTCGTGTCACTCAACTTGTGTTAGAAATGGGGGAGATGAATGATTGAAGAAGCCATTAACCCTAGATCTAGGCTCTCTTTTATAGACTATCCAAAACCCTAGATCTAGGATTCAAAATTTGAATTTCCCTCCAAAAGTTTGTTATAGGGAGAGGCTTCTAGAAGTAGTTAGTTAGGAGGGAGCTTCTAGAAATAGTTTGTTAGGAGCTTAATCAAGATTAGCTTGCTTAATGATCTTTACTGATCTGGCAGAAGCTTCGAGAGTCAACTGGAATTTGACATAGCTTGCTGAGGTGTGCCCACTGAGAGAAGAATATTGCAGCAAATCTTAGGAGGTGACGTGTCAAGGTCGCCGCGGAACCGCGGCGCAAGCCGGCTACGGCCGCGGTTCCACGGCTCTGTTGAAGCCTTAGGGCTTGTGTCTTCTGTTGTTGCTTTGGGCTGATGTTTGGTCCTTTTTATGATATGTTGAAGTTTATTTGTCTTTCTTCATCACTACCAGATCTCAAATCTTGGAGTTGGTGTATTTTTTATCAGCTCTTTTCCCAATTTTGGCTCTGTTCCTGCAATTTCTCGAGACAAGTGTTGCGCTATACAAGAATGATGCGATGCCATGATAAACAGTCAATTTCCCTTAAAGTGCCGGTTTTAAAGTCTAACACATGCAATCTGGTATTTTACGACTGTTTTGCTAATATGTGCTATATGAATGCCGAACAGCTCTAGATGAATGCAATTGATAGGGAAATTGCCGTGTTAAAGATGCAGTATTTTCGACTGATCAAATTCCCTCAAACTTATTTTCAGTCATCTCGAGCGAACTGTTTTATTAAAAAGAGAAGGAGAAAATAAAGAAAGAAAAAAACCTAACTAGCACACTTTCGTAGGCAACACGATTGCACTGAGCACGTGCAACAAGCCTTTAAACCTCTAGGTGTCCCTAGTAGGAGGAGTGTTGTCTCCTGAGGGTTTTCAGCGGATTGCACCCACAAAATCCAATAATAAAAGGAAGACCGTGAATATTACATTTAAAGATAAGAGTTGTAAAAGAAAAGTCTTGAAAATTAGGGTTTCCAACTAAGCTAGCTTTTCGGTTGCCATGAGCCCTATCTTAATAGTCATGAAAAGATGTCAGAAATCATATAACCCCTCAATAAAACATCGTCTTATTCTTCATTCCTATCTTTCTTCCAAACATCGATCATATAACCCTACGTGTGTGTAATATACATCCCTTCACCCGAAGAATTCAATTCAAGCTATCATACTCTTGTCCATCTGCCTCAGTACTTTTTAATTGATGAATATTTAGATGAATTTGCTCACACACTTTCATGCGACCGTTAATACTTCTTGAGGTACTAACCGACCGATTACTCATGTGGTTGCTTATTTGGTGTATTTTTCTCGTCTTGCACCACCTAAGGCTTAGCAGTGACTCCCAGACTAGTTGGCCTTAGGGCACTAGGTGAAGAGGCACCTTCGCTATATTTTTTTTATTGCTGCCTTGGCGATAACAAAACCAGTGTCCATTTTTCTCACCACTTTATATTTTCTTCATTTTTTTTATTTCCTTCATACATCGGCTTTAAGACAAGAGCATTTCAAGGTATCCTCTACTATCCCAGGCTTCAAGATGTGTGTAAGTGCAAATAGCAGGGTATCTACGTTCAAAATGTTTGGCTTCCAGAATAGAAACTATTTTTCAGACTTATTTTTATCCTCAGATTAATGACTTCCTTCATCTTACTAACCCTCGGGACAACGGCTCATAACTACTTATTACTAGTTCGTATAAGAAAACTTCTAATTTTCTTGGTTTTCTTAAATTTTTCCAATCTTTTGGATGTAATTTTTCACTATCTAAACTTTTATTATCTTATTTATATACAAAAAATATTTATTTTTTTTATAATTTTGTTTTGAAAATTTTTAAATTTTTATAGGTTTTTAAAAATGTTTTGTGCTTATGCAAAGTGATATGCAAATGATGCGAAAATAAGCACAAATCTCCCCCAAACTTGTTTTCAACAGTGTCCTCACTGTTGCCAACCGCTATATCTACAAAACCTGTAAGCTTGGGAGGAATTTATTAGTGGGGGCAAAATATTTAAGTAAAGATCCTCCCCCAAACTTATTTTTGGCTCATCATTTTGTAAAAATTTTCTTTTCAAGAGCCAGAAAAAATATGCCCCCCCAAACTTGAGTTATGCAATGTTAATCTTTTGAAAATCACATGAGGGGGTCAAAAATCATTGGTCGATGCCAAGCTTTGCAAAGACCGAAGGTTAACACCAACCATTCGAAAATTTTATCAATGCAGTGCTCTGGTTGGTGGAAGAAGAAGTGGGGAAAGGGTAATGGGTGGAATAGAATGTGTATGCGTCTCATTTTGGAGAGACGATGCAGTGAATGTGATGGATTGCTCGCATTCTTTTTACAATTCAGAAGAAGGGGTGGAGGTTCATTTTCATTGATTGGGAGATGATTCATCTCAACACCCGTGTCATTCAAAAATGCGAGTTCATCAGCGAAGATCTCCTTAAAAGTTCCATCAATACCCCGATGAATAATATCATCACAAAGTGCGAGGTGATCTTAAGACTCCAGAAATGGTTCATAATCAGTGTTAATTGTTGACCCGTACATCTCGGTGGAAGAGTCCGTATGTGTTTGATACATAGTTGGGTCAAACAACAACATATGAAAAGAGTCAAGATCAGTATCAAGAGGATCATCAAATTCACTGCTGTCGACATCCATTAAGTCGACAGAACAGACCTGAGCAGTAGGTTCGGAGGGTACACTTCCCAACTTGTAAATGTTCGGTTCAATTGACCTATTCCCGAAGGATAGGGTCATAGAACTATTACGACAGTTGATGACAGCGTTGGAAGTGGCCAAAAAGGGGCGATCTAAAATCACCGGAATTTGATTCCATGGGTTCGCTACAGGCTGTGTATCAATTACAATAAAATCCACAGGGAATACAAATTCCCTGATTTTTATTAACACATCCTCCAGTTCACCCCTAGGTTTTGTGATTGATCGGTCAGCCATCTGGAGAGTTATGCTCGAGGGCTTTAACACTCCGATACCTAGTTGCTCGTAAACCAAATATGGAAGCAAGTTAACACTAGCGCCAAGGTCAAGTAGATCACGGTTGATGTGTTTTTCCCCGATAGAAATGGAAATAGTAGGACAACCATGGTCCTTACGTTTCCGTGGTACTTGCTAGGGGAAAGCTGTGTCTACTGTCTTTGCCATGAAAATCTTCTTGGGCACTTGAGTCTTCCTCTTCCTAGTGCATAAGTTCTTAAGAGTTTTCGCATAGGACGGAACTTGTTAGATAGCATCTAGGAGAGGGATGTTGATATTAACTTGCTTAAACATGTCCATAATCATCTCCATATGTGGACTCGATTTGTTAGCCCTTAACCGATTCGGATAAGGTGCTTTAGCAATAAGCGCTGGGTCCATCATAGGAGAAGGAAGTGTGCGTGGACCCGATCCCAGAATAGAAGTGGGGATCGTCCGTGGAGAACTAGAAGACATGGGCTGAGGTGGCGAGCCTTTTGGGAAACGAAGAATAGGCTCGCTGAAAGGTGGTGGGGTAGAAGAACTGGGGTCATAATTAGAAGTAGAAGTGGAAGGAAAGGTTTCAGCCGGGGTATCATTGATAGATTTTTCAGTGTCATCAATCTCTTCCCCAACGTGATTGTCAAGCACTCTTCTAGATCTTAACGTGATTGCATTCACAAGATGTGAATAGTCAGGATTGGGTAAAGGTTGAGCTGGAAGTTTACCTTTCTCTCTTGCACTCATTTCGGCTTTTAGTTGTGCAATTTGTGCTTCCATCGATTTGATATTCTCATTTTGAGAGACAATGATCTTCATCACATTCTCAACGGAAGATTGCAAACTTGCCGTCTCTTGGATGGATTGTTTCATGAAAGTATCCAAGGTTTGTGCTAGTGCAGAGGTATTATCTGTACCGGTCAATTGCAAAGAGTTTTCATGTGGTGAAAAAGTGTTGGCCGGATTTTGGAAGTTTTGTGATTGGAAGGGGTGCTGACTCAATTGAAGTGGTGGTTGTTGTGGTGGAGGGACCCTTTGGAAATTGTGTTGGTTTGGAACCGTATTTTGATTTTGTGATTGGTTCCAAGAAAAGTTCGGGTGATTCCTCCAACCCTGATTATATGTGGAAGAAGATGGATCGTTTCTAGGTCTTTGAAATGCGGCATTGGTATGCTCGTGACCTTGAAACGGAGAATTTCGTGGACATTCTTCCGTCAAATGAGAAGGATCAGAACAATATCCACATACAGTTTTGGAGAGTGATATTTGACTTAGGGCGGCTAAAAATTTGTTTTCCATAGTCTCGAGTTTCTTTTGCATAGCTGAAATGTCAGCTCTAACTCCTATGGAAACATCCGATTGGTTATTGCCAGCCCTAGACAATTGACTCACACCCTCCCACTGTAAAGATTTTTCAGCGAAATCTTCTAGAAATTTCCAGGCTTCCCCATCATCTTTGGTCAAGAAATTGTCTTGACACATGGATTCAAGGGTCTGTCTTGTGTTAGGATTAATGCCCTCATAAATGATTCGGCACAGTTCCTATCTAGGGATTCCATGATGTGGATATTGGACTAACAAATTCTTGAAGCGTTCAAGATATTGTGAAAATGTTTCAATTGGAAGCTGGGTGAATTGATTTATTTCGCTACGAACTCGAGCTGTTTTATGATGTGGGTAGAATTTCTTAAGGAATGCTTTGATGAATTCTTCCCGGTTTGATATGGAATGTGCGGTAGTGTTATACAGCCACTTCTCGGCTATATCGCACAAGGTGAATGGGAGAAGACGTAGACGCATAGCATCGATAGAAAGCTGTGAGGTACCCATCATTGCGCATACATTTTCAAATTTGGTGATAAAGGCATATGCGTCTTCAGACTCGAGACCGTGAAATTTTGGTAGAAGGTTGATGTATTGGGGTTTTATTTGAAAATTTTCCCCGTTGGCTGGTGGAATGGAAAGACAGGTGGAAAGGGGACCTCGTGTTGGATAGCACCTCTCTTGGAGAGAGATGCGGGGTGGATTCTGCACACCAACGGGCGGCGGCAGAGTAGTGGTAAAGAAGTTCGATGGAGATGGATCCATCGATATGGGTGTGGTGGTGAGTAAAGAAAAGGTAAATGTAGAAATACCGACTTTTGGGTCGATCGGTGAAACGCGGACAAGTCGGGCACTAGAATCCCGTGTCCAGCCTATCTTGCACTAAAAAGGGTTAGTACAAGTGGCGGCGTGACTTATAATTAGGGGAAATGAATGAATGTGATTGGTGTCTGTTTTTTCTGAAAATATACGGATTTTTGAAAAAATGATGCGATCACAACAAATGCAACAAGCAAAACCCTCATTTTAATGGTCGCCTAGGTCAAAGCTCTAGACCGCTCCTAACTGCCAAAAGACAAGTCGCAGGATAAATTCTCTACTGCCTCTTTGTCTCTCCTGTGGCCAGGTAAGTGCCAGGTAAGTGGGAGGTTCTCCACTACGTAAGTAGTGGGCCTAATTAAGTAACCACTAGCTTTCGACACACTTTCCTTAGACACCACAAAAGAAACGCGGATAAGTAATGAATTACCTACGGCCTTCTCTTGTCCTAAGTGAGCACGACGGTCCTTAGAGTCATCTCTAGATCGTTTTTAGTTAATGAGGGTAATGCGGATGCAAGTTTGTGATTTTTGGGGCTTAGGAAGGGTAATGAACTCCCCACCTAATCTGAATTTGGTCGTGCCCCTTAAATTCCGTATTAAAATGCAAACAACCAAGAATCAAAAACACGTACAATTTATTTTGGTTTTGTGGCGCTGCGATTTATTTGCAAAGAAACCTGCACAAATTGTTAATTGGAGCAGATGACGAAGGAGATAAGAAAGTTAGAATGCACCTGAGAAATTTTGGAGCAGTGAACTGCCTGAACAGCCGCGAAATCACGGTGGGAGTCGACAATTGCCACGGAAACGCGGTGGAAAACACTGTTCACTTCAGAAAAATTCTTTAGGCTGCTATTGTTCACTTCTTAAGCTCTCTGGAACTTTCTGAAAAAAATTTCCAAAGCTCCAATGATTCCAGATTTCCTCGCACAAATCACAACAACTCGTATTAGTGTTTGCGCGAATTTTGATCTAAAAATTATAATGGAATAAATATTTCAACTCAAATTTCAAAATACGAACAATTAGCGCACTTTCCCCGGCAACGGCGCCATTTGATTGAATACGATTTCCGGTGTGTAGTTGTAGAAAATTGTATAGAAATCACAACCAAAAATATTTTGACCGCAATCAATAACGGTGTCGAATGTAGCGCGTTAGTAAGTGCGGATCGTCCACAGGGAAAATGTAATCGTTCGTCTTTCGAATTAGATGAGTTGAAACTTTAAAGGAAAGAAAACAAACAACAATTCATGATTTGTAAATTGACGTTCAAGAATTAGAAAAATCTAGATCTAATAACAAGAAACGATAAAATCAAGAATTGAGAATTTGTGTAGATTTCCAATCCGAATATCAAGAATCGAAATGAGGCTCGTAGGAATCGATCGGATCTATAGATTTGATGAAATCTAGCGATTACGTATTCTTATCCATCGATGAATTGATACTAGATCGATGATGATCGACGAGAATTAGTGATTTCTAGTGAAACTAGGGTTTCATCATTTATCCCTTGTTCCTTCGTCGATATCATTCACATTCTAGCCTCTAGTAAATTCAAGAATCGATCGTGGATCCCTAATTTCGAGCGATCAAGAAAGTATCGCAACGAAACTAGGTTGTCGATTCTACAATTTTTTGGGGTTTACAAAACTCGTAGGACTTAAGAATCGTTTTAAGATTTGTTACATCATCATTCTATTGATCGTCTCGACTCCTTTACGAGCGGAGTTTTACTCAAACATCACAACAAGAACCACAATCATAAATTGAGATCGAATCATGATGCAAGAATTTAAAGAAAGCAAGATTAAAGAATTTCACCATTTATTTATATCAACAATCCCGTTACAAATCGCTCAAGAACTACAAGAGGAAGAACTCGATCGTCGATTTGGCTTCGCTCGTCTCCTTGAGTCGCGGATTGGCTTGGATCACTTGCTCGATTGAAGATCGGCTCCGCTCCTAAAAGGTTGAAGCCTTCTCGCTTGAATGGTACTCGGGATCTTGAATTTGGCTTGGATTTAGAGTTAGGGTTTGACACAAGTCGTGTCACTCAACTTGTGTTAGAAATGGGGGAGATGAATGATTGACATTAACCCTAGATCTAGGCTCTCTTTTATAGACCATCCAAAACCCTAGATCTAGGATTCAAAATTTGAATTTCCCTCCAAAAGTTTGTTATAGGGAGATGCTTCTAGAAGTAGTTAGTTAGGAGGGAGCTTCTAGAAATAGTTTGTTAGGAGCTTAATCAAGATTAGCTTGCTTAATGATCTTTGCTGATCTGGCAGAAGCTTCGAGAGTCAACTGGAATTTGACATAGCTTGCTGAGGTGTACCCACTGAGAGAAGAATATTGCAGCAAATCTTAGGAGGTGACGTGTCAAGGCCGCCGCGGAACCGCGGCGCAAGCCGGCTCCGGCCGCGATTCCGCGGCTCTGTTGAAGCCTTAGGGCTTGTTTCTTCTGTTGCTGCTTTGGGCTGATGTTTGGGCCTTTTTATGATATGTTGAAGTTTATTTGTCTTTCTGCATCACTACCAGATCTCAAATCTTGGAGTTGGTGTATTTTTGATCAGCTCTTTTCCCAATTTTGGCTCTGTTCCTGCAATTTCCTGCACAATTTCTCGAGACAAGTGTTGCGCTATACAAGAATGATGCGATGCCATGATAAACAGTCAATTTCCCTTAAAGTGCCGGTTTTAAAGTCTAACACATGCAATCAGGTATTTTACGACTGTTTTGCTAATATGTGCTATATGAATGCCGAACAGCTCTAGATGAATGCAATTGATAGGGAAATTGCCGTGTTAAAGATGCAGTATTTTCGACTGATCACTAATCCTGCAAGAGTGCACGCTAAAATGTTTTCTTCTCTCTCTCTCGAGGTAGCGACCATGTCACGCCTTAATCAAGATAATAATATGGATGTATTGACCGAACCCGCTTATTATACTGGGATGGGGAACGTTAGTTCCGCACTATCTTATGACAACTGTCATATATCTGGGCAAGGGATAGGGGAATGCAAGGATTTCCACGCAACCCTAATGAAGAAAAAGCATTCTGATGCAATTTCTTCAGGTGTGTTAGTTATTGAGAACTGTTTCTCAGTATGCTCTACGTCCTGGGTATTAGATACCGGATCAGGATTCCATATTTGTAATCTGTTACAAGGGTTAAAGAAAAGTAAAGAACTGGAAAATGGTGATATGTTTCTCAGAGTAAGGAATGGAGCAATTGTTGCTTCTGAAGCTGTCGACGAATATCACATAATATTGCCAAATGGTAATAAATTGATTTTGAATGACTGTTATTTCCTACCGTCGACGATGTGCAATATAATATCCATATCTTTATTAGATAAAGAAGGATATAATTTTGCGTTAGAGAAAAATATCATGAACATTTTCCCAAATTAAGTGTTGATTGGGTTTGGTATGTGTAACATTTTAGAAATATAAAATATTATTTTTTGGAAATTTAATATAAAAATAATATATTTCGCGAAAACTATTCGATTTACGAATAGCGTTTTATCGTAAAATGGTATAAGTATATACCAATATTTGGAAAATAATTGGAGATTAAAATGATTTATTTATTATAAAAATATTTATCGGATTTTGGAATTTTTATAATTAATGATATGCAAGTTTAAATTAAACTTGATTAGTGTACTACTAATCACGACTAAGCCAAATCCGAATTTTTACATTTTCCCATGGCTAGTGCACCATGTCATGTGACATTTTGGTTGCATGTTGTATTCTTTGTGTTTGGTTTTATTTATTTGGAAAAAGAAAAGGGTTTTGTCTTGAGACATGGCATGAAACAAAAGAGATGCCATGGTTAATGAGAGAGAGAGAGGAGACAAAATAGATATTTTGTGAGAGAGTGAAGATAAGAGAGAGAGAGAGAGAGAGAGAGAGAGTAACCCTTGACCATTCCCTTCATTCTTCTTCCTTATTCATTTCTTCACCAATTCCTTCATCTCCTTCATCCTTCTCTACCTCCATGTATCATCTCCAATTAATCACTAAAATCCCATGACACCTTCATTAAAGAGATGCACGACCTTATCATAATCCCTTTGAACCATTCAAGTTTGGATTTTGAAGACTTTGGGCAACTCAAGAATTTTCTTGACTTGCCAAATGAGGTAATCCCTATACTTTTAGTTAAGTATTTATGTTTAGTATATCCTAGTCTAGTTTAGAAATTGATTTAGTGAGTATTGTGCTCTTAGAAATTTCCAAGTTGATGTTAAGTGGTAAATTGAAATGTAGTGAGTGTTTGCAAGACTTGAGTGATGTTTTTACTGGCCAAGACCAGATACTAGAAACCAAAACACGAACTTTGAAATCGGCCGATATCGTATTTTATGGAATTTGTGATGGGATATTGTGAATCTGCTATAACCCGGGGACCCTAAAAATTATTTAGCGATTACAGTGAGTCGTGCATGCCACCTAGAAGCACCCCCAGAAGCCCGAGCCCTAATGCCCTAAACATGGCCGCAGATTTAATCCTCGTGGCGACAAATTGCGGACACATTGCGAGGGATTATGTTGATTTTGGTGTGTGGCATTGTTATATGATATCTAGACTAAACCTATATGCAAAATATCGTGGTTTGACCTAGGGTAGAATCTGGGAGTGAATTCTCATGTTGTCGATTTCGTGTTATGCGATTTCTGAAACTTGGTTTTTATATTTGAGTTTGGATTCTGTCGTTGGACGTTTGTACGTCAACGACGAGGGTTATTTGGTTGATCTTGCATGCGTAAGCTATAGGTTCTAACCTATGAGCACTTCGTGTGCCGTATCGGTTTTTCGGACTTGATTTTAATAGTATTGCGATTGTGTATTGATTGTAGGTACTTTCGCGTAGACTTCCGAGAAGACGAAGCACATCGACTTCGGCTAAATGAGAAGTTTAGCAGGTGCGTAGATTTATATCTCCGGGGAAAGTTGGGTGGATGGCATATAGCACCCCCGCAACCGTTGATATGGATAAGTAAATTTTAAACTATAGTTTGAAGAAAAACCCACGTATGAACTCACGGAATGATAGCTAAGGATTATTTGGATTAATATATGAGGATTGATGTGAGAATGTGAAGTCTGATATATAGAATTGAAAGATGACAAGTATGAGCTGATAGTGGTATGATATGAGATCGAGATCGATACGACTTGAAATTTATAAGATATGACGTTTATATAAATGTGACTTGATATGAGATTTATACAAATGTGACTTGAGATATATGTGTGTATATATATATATATATTTTATGAGGATAACGAGTGTTATGCCGTACGAGATTTTATATTCGTACCCTTATTGATGAATAGGACGATAGAATCCCTATTCTGTTTGATGTCACCGTACGATAGATTACCGTATGTGATGAGTTACCGAATGAATGATCCGCGCTAGTGATTTTAGGATGATGATCGAGGATTATTGTCATATCGGATGTTATGAGGCGGGATCGCCGACGTAAATATTGCCACCTGAACCATACCTATTTTCAAAATGACGATTTGTATCTTTTAAAAGTGACCGTATGGTTCATGTGTAGATAGATATACCCATTGATTGTCCATGTTGTGTAGGATATTACCCCTCGTGATGTACAAATCACGTTCCAGTATTTAATGCTATATGATATCATTTGCTAGTACACCTGCACAATTACCGTTGATGCGCATGTTGCACTTACACAGATTCGCGGCTCACACACATTCATCATCGGTAATTGCCATGCCACTTACACAGTAGAACTGCCATATCATGAGATTAATCTTAAACGTAAAAGTACATTCATTGTTCAGTACTATCACTTGACATGCTTGCATGATATACTCGATATGCTCATATTACTACTCTATGTTGCATACATCGTACTTTATGGTTATATGCTTTAGATGCTGATTTCATGAGATTTCTGGATTTGAGAACCACAGTTATATTTCAAAGGGAATTATGTATTGCTTTAAAACACGGTTTCTCTTGATATGATATTTCATGTCCACCATGATGTTTTCTCGGTTCTGAGCTTGGTTTTCGAGACCCTATTCGAGGAGTAAGATGATCTGTCTGCGGGTACATGGTGGACCCGGTAAGGTACCCTGGGGCAATAAGCTCGAGTTGTAGACGATGAGCCTGGCAGGGGAGCACTACCTACCTGTGATAGTTTTGGGCTTGGTGGTTATCTAGAGGATACTGACCGGAGTCGTAAGATGATATGGACCGATCCGGACTGACGGAGCCCGAGATAGTTTGGCGCGGCGGATATCTGTAGGATACCGACCTTAGTCGTGATGTGGGCCGATCCGGACTGACGGAGCCCGAGATATGAGGATTTACGTGTCGATACTGGACACGGGTTTCATGATGTTTCGAGTGTCGGTGTTGGACACTTAGGTTCTATGATATTGATTGTGTCATTGATGGGCACACGTGGTTAGTATCCTCATATATACAGGCACTTGTTTTCATGATGTTTCGAGTGTCGGTGTTGGACACTCAGGTTCCATGATATTGATTGTGTCGTTGATGGACACGTGGATGATATCCACATGCATACATGCATATGATGTCGGATATTTATTTATATATGTCATTGCATTGACTCGATTATTGACATATATGCATAAATGGTCACCCTAGATATCATAGTATTATCTTCAGGATATAGTGACCTAGGAAATCGTTATTTTATTCGATTTCTACCTGCTGATGTTTTCTACTCACGAGTTGGCAACTCACCCTCGTTGTGCCATTGTTCTTGCAGGTTTGACCGCTTGGGATCAGTCGCGGTATCGCTGGAACACAGCTTCTTCCAGGGTGTTTTACTTTGGTAGGTGGGACACATATTTGATCATGCCCACTCTTGTACTGTTATATTTCGATTGTATCTTGATAAACTCTATCAAATCAGAAATTAGAAATTGTATATTGGTAGACCTAGTTAGACTTGGGTATTGTGCGAGACTTAGAGCGATGGGTTTAAGTTCACTTCTTGATTTTTGATGTCTTGCTTATTTATTGTTCTTTCTGGGTTGATCTTCGCCGTTGGGCGTCGTATATATGTTATTGCGTGGTTGTGTTTCTAAAGGAATGGTTAGGGTCAAGCTAGAGACAAAATGGTCACTTAGTCAAAGTGTTCATGAAGCTTCATGAAAACAACAAAATGAAAGCCACCATTTCATTTCATTTTCTTTTATTCATTTATCAAAAATAAATGGATAATTAAATAAGATAAATGAATAACAAATAATAAACCCTAACCATTTCATTAACCGTGGTAAGATGGAAATCAAAGCACAGTGGGAACCACACAAGACTCTATGGCGATCTCGGGTCAACAGACTACTCTGTACCAGTGTCATCAGAGAACTGCCATCTGACGTGAGGTATAATACCATCTGGGAGTTCTCGGCGAGTCCGTCCAGTGTACCCAGTCTCCACTGAGCACCCGTATATCATCTCCGATGTCAAACACCAATGGATATGGGATCATCCATCGCCCATCTGTATGGGTCGAGAAGGTATACGCTAGTCTACTCTGGTATATCGATGCCCCGTCTCGATACACCCACGACTAGGGACTTTGAAGGATGTACTTATGGACTACCATGTCCCCACTAGTATGATCCGCATCATAGTCCAGGTAGTCAAGTACAGATCCTAAGGACTTTACCAACATGTAACAGAGAGACAATCAGCATACACGTTAAGGTAAAGGGTAACCAGATAGCATACTATCATGTCGAGCAAGAAAGTCCTCCCTATATATGTCCCAGCATCCACTACAATATACATCCTATGTACAGTAATGGCCTCTAGGGCATACATATAACTAACAATCTCCCACTTGCACTAGGGCCATCTGTAGCAGTGGTTGCAGTATCTCATACTCAACCATCCCATGAAAGTCTCTCTCTGGGAAAAGGCCTTTGTGAGTGGATCCGCCCGTGTTGTCCTCTGAGTCTACTCTCCTCACCTCGATCACCTTGGAGATGAGGAGAGTAGACTCAGAGGACAACACGGGCAGATCCCCTCACAAAAGCCTTTTCCCAGAGAGAGACTTTCATGGGATGGTTGAGTATGAGATACTGCAACCACTGCTACATATGGCCTTAGTGCAAGTGGGAGATTGTTAGTTATATGTATGCCCTAGAGGCCATTACTGTACATAGGATGTATATTGTAGTGGATGCTGGGACATATATATAACTAACAATCTCCCACTTGCACTAGGGCCATCTGTAGCAGTGGTTGCAGTATCTCATACTCAACCATCCCATGAAAGTCTCTCTCTGGGAAAAGGCCTTTGTGAGTGGATCCGCCCATGTTGTCCTCTGAGTCTACTCTCCTCATCTCCAAGGTGATCGAGGTGAGGAGAGTAGACTCAGAGGACAACACGGGCGGATCCACTCACAAAGGCCTTTTCCCAGAGAGAGACTTTCATGGGATGGTTGAGTATGAGATACTGCAACCACTGCTACAGATGGCCCTAGTGCAAGTGGGAGATTGTTAGTTATATGTATGTCCTAGAGGCCATTACTGTACATAGGATGTATATTGTAGTGGATGCTGGGACATATATAGGGAGGACTTTCTTGCTCGACATGATAGTACCACTGTAGGGTTCCTAGGCACCCTAATGAAGTCTTACAAGGCATCAACCATGCCAATTTCAAATTTAAACGGTGCCGAGAAACCCTAGAACGGATCGTTGGCTAGATTTCTAGGCGACAAAGAATACGGAAATACAACCTTTGTAGATCCGGTCCTCCACCTCCACGGCTCCGTGATGAAGTCATCTCCGCTGTCCAAATCGAAATCCGGGCTCTTGCGTCGGCTTCATCGGAGAAGAAGCGGGCTAGGTCATCGACGACGTGCCGAAGATGATCTACGTCGAAGCATCGCTAGATCAAGCTCCACCTTCACCAAGCCATGAAAACTTGTGAAGGAAACACACTCTACTACTTGGCAAGAGGTAAAGGATGAAGAAATAGGAAGTGGGTTCACTTTAGAATTGGATTTCTCACTCATCTCGAAAGATCATCAGAGAATTGGATTTCTCACTCTAGGGCATACATATAACTAACAATCTCCCACTTGCACTAGGGCCATCTGTAGCAGTGGTTGCAGTATCTCATACTCAACCATCCCATGAAAGTCTCTCTCTGGGAAAAGGCCTTTGTGAGTGGATCCGCCCGTGTTGTCCTCTGAGTCTACTCTCCTCACCTCGATCACCTTGGAGATCAATCATCTCCATGATCAGGCGATACTGCCATAGAATATGTCTGGATCACTGATGGGACAGACGTTCCTTGGCATAAGCTACAACTCCATTGTCTCACAATGGTTAGAACGTAGTTCATCTCATGAACCAATATACACCCAAACAGCCTCTTTGGTAGCATCTTAAGTAGCGATATATCCAGCCTTTATCTTCTAGTATGTCACGGTATCTAGTTTGGAACTTTTCCAACATACCGTCCCTTTACTGAGGGTAAAGACAATTCCTGTGACTGAAACTCAGTCGTCTTTATCACCCTGGAACACTTCCAGTGATTCTCCCCAGGATCGGTTGATACCGTCTCACTACAACTAGTGAGAGTCCTAACATCCAATTAGATCTATCTCATAGATCCAAAAACCCAGGATTTAGGAGGTATCACTTTGATCCTATGTGGAGAATCATTGTGATAAGCGGAGATTGATCGAGCGTAGCATAGGAAACTCTTTCCCTATCAAGAGTATGTCATCCACGTACTTCTATGAGGATCACCACCATACTCCCTACTACCCTTTTGTTTACACAAGGTTCATCTACCATTTTGATGATGTCAAACTCTTTGACTAATCCATCAAAACAGATGTTCCAACTCCGCGATGCCTGCTTTATCCTATAAAGCATCTTGCACACGTTTCCGCTGCTCCCACTGTCTACGAGGCCCTCTGGCTGTGTACTTATAGACGTACTCTTCTAAAACATCATTTAGAAAAGCAGTCATGACACCCAACCACCAGATATCGTAGTCATGGTATGTAGCCGTGACAAGTAGGATCTGGATGGACTTAAGCATAGTTGCTTGAAAAAAGTTTCATCATTATCCACGCTTGGTTGATGACGAAAACCTTTAACAAGTCTAGCTTTGAAAGTCTCAACCTTTCCATATACACCAAGTAATCTTCTCAAGATATACTTGCTCCTGATGGGGATTTAACCCTTCAGATATAGCAACCAAAGTCCATACTTTGTTGGTGTATATGGATTCCATCTCAGATCGCTAAGCATCCAGCCATTCTTACAGAGTCTTACTCCTGATGGCCAGCTCGAAACTAGTTGGGTCATCATCTCATGATGCAGTCCTCGCTCCCACTGTCATAGAGAAACCGAAGTATCTCTCAGGTGGGTGAGGAACCCTACTAGATCGGCGGAGAGGCTGAGGTTCGTTGGAATCTACTGAATCCTTTGGTTCTACCAAATCATCTGCTGTTGTTTGTATAGCTGGAACCTTTCCAGTTGTACATAACAGATCTTGCCTCGAGCTTGTCCGGATTTTTCTTTTCAGACATAGGCTGGACAACCCCAAATCTCAACTAACTTGAGAGATGGGCTCTTCCCTTATCATATCAAATATGAAGTGGTAGGCAACTGATTTGATTTGAACCCTATTCAATAGGTATGCAGCTTCTCAAGTGCATAACTCCCAATAAGGAAACAGGTAACTCAGTATTACTCATCATAGAGCACACCTTATCATATAGGGTGTGATTGCTCCACCCCGATTTACCATCGTGCTATGGTGTATACGGAGGAGTAATGCTGAGAGAGAATCTCATTCTCCTTTAGAATAATCCAGGATTTCCGTGCACAAGTATTCTCCTCCTCGATCACATCAAAGGACATAATACTTATACCCTTATTGGTTCTCTACTTCTAACTTATATTCTATGAATATCTCAGAAGGTTCGGACTTGTGTTTCAACAGGAACATATGTCTGAATCTTGAGAGATTATCAGAGAATGTAATGAAGTACAAAGAACCGGTCTTGGCATGTGTAGACAGGGGACCTACATACATCAACATGTATCATCCCAAGAGTTCACTAACTCTTTCTCTGTTTCCAATAAACAGAGCTAGTGTTATTATATCTTTGTGACATGACTGGCAAGTTTCACAAGATGTAAATTCAAACTGATTTAAATATGCATCTACATGTAACTTTAGCTAGTCGGGTCACATTGATCTGACCTAGTCTACAATACCTTAAGAAGGATCCGTTCATTTCTGAACTCTTCCTCTTATGTGTGTTCCATATACTAAGAACTGTAGTTTGATTTAGAACATCAATGCTTTTAGATAACGTGCCTGAACCGATCAACTTTTGATATAGGAAATGTTCAAAACATTATCCATCAATACAAAATTATATCCTTTCTTTACTAATAAAGAGACTGATATGATTTTGTATATCAGGTTCGGTATCTAATAACATTCGTTCAGAATCAATGTATTGGTAATACAGGGTGACAGTGACCAACAGACTTGGCTGCAATACTTGCCCCGTTTTCTGCCTCATGAAACTTATCACCCGTTCTCAGTTCTCTACCTTTCTGTAGCCCTATGTAACAGATTACATATCTGGGATCCTGATCTGGTATCATATACCCAGGACGTAAAGGACACTGAGAAACAGTTCTATATAATGAACACACCCGAAGATGATGCATCATCATGCACTCTCCTCGTTTGGGCTGCACGGGAATTCTGGTAATCCCCAATTTCCTGCTCTGTCTTATAACAATTATAAGTTGGAGCGGGACCAACGTTCCCCAGCTCAGTATAACAAGCGGGTTCGGTCAAATATCCGTATTATTATCTCGATTAAGGCGTGACATGGTCGCTACCTGGAGAGAGAGAGAAGAAAACACTCAGCGTGCGCTCTTGCAAGAATAGATTGGTTATTATTTTATCTAATCAGGATGGCTCCCACTGCTTTTTATCAAATCTTCCTTCAAACCCTAAAAGGAAAGACTAGCCGGGATTAATTACACACTACAAGTTCGCCAATCTTTCAGCCAGGCCAGTGTCGGTACTTTAAGGGAGGTCTCCCGTGCTTTCGCACGAACCTAATTAATGTAAACCTCGTTTTCCCAAAGGCGTAACCTCGTTAACACCTTTCTAGACACCTACTTGATCGGCTAATTGTAATGTATAAAACTCTCCCAGGAGTAACTCTTACTCGCAGCGGGTATCGGGATCCAACTATCTCATAGAAGGTATGCAATCTCATTGCAAATTTCAACACTTGAAATTCCCGATAATCTTTTGCCCCTAGCAGCTATATGACCTTAACATAGTCAACAAATCATAAGTGCTAGTCAAGTTCAACCCGTCATTTCCCGATTGAATTAAACCCACCCGCACGACCCTTAACATAGTCAACAAAGTCGCACGACTACCCTAATCCAATCACATCATATGCTTATACAGATAAGCACTAATTAGCTACCGCACACTACGCCTTAACATAGTCAACAAACGTAGCACGAATACTAACCAGTACTTATCTGAAATGACGGAGGGCTACGACAGGTTTTTCTGAAAACCTATTGCGTAATGAACTTGATATCGTTGTAGAATCAAATGATTTTAAAATGGAGTGCTTTTGAGGCTTTTCTAGTTTTGCTAAAGGAGTCACTCCCGGTGAAGGGATCGTCGGTCCTTTCCTCGTCGAATGAGGTGCGGGATATATCATATATATCACTGTGCAAAGCAAAAACTCTTAAAAGCAATCAAAAGACAAACCGAGTGTGTAGCATCTGCCAGTTATTGCTAAAGGAGTCACTCCCGGTGAAGGGATCTCGGTCCTTTCCTCATCGAATAAGGTGCAGGATATATCATATATACCTCTGTGCAAAGCAAGAACTGTAGCTACCTGTTTTATTTTGAAATTCGATTCTACAACATCTTAGGTTTCTTTTATTTTCATTAATCACATTAATGAAGTCCCATCATTTAAGTACCTAAACATCACAGATAAATACGACGTACACTTATGCCATCCGCATTCGCCTCGATGTCCCCTCATGCACCATTAGGTTAGGTAACTAACGGCAGAGCGGGGCAGGGCTAGCGCGGGTGTAAAACATAAGTAACGCCTATATAATATATCATATATACTATATACTGTATCTATCACAGAACATCACATGATCACATCACAGATATCGCAGCAGAAGAAACATATGAAATATTTGATTTACTAGGACGTCCGTGTTTTCAATACAAGCCAGTATAAAACACGGATTCCACGGTCGTGATGAATAGCCAAACCCACACCCCTAGACCCCTACGAGAGCGGCAAGCAACCCTACCAATTCTGGTGTTAGGAGACCCGGACTCGACTCCTCGAGTTGGTCTCCCACTGGACTCCAGAACCCGGTTACTTGTGCCCTCCTCCTTGGGTCTATCCTAGTGCGGAAAAGTAAATAATATACAAACGGTGACATCTTCCGCAACCTGGAAGTGCCCCAATAAAAGAATATTACATACAAGTTTTTACATGAATGAAAATGAAAAACACTCATCTCACATAAAAACCCCCGGCTATTCAAACACGATGATCCAATATAACATATCCAGCAACACATAATATCACATGTCATCAACGTAAGTAAATATGCGCATCCCAATTGTCGTTGACATATAGCAACGAAACCGGCGATATCACATATTACGCTTACGGTCACAGAAAAGAAAGTGTAAAACTACAACAGTTGGAATCCGCAACCACCTCAGACATCGCATGCCTGACCAAATGAATTTCTTTAGACATCGCATGCCTAACAATTATAAACCCCGCATTTTAGTCTCAAAATCGAAAACACTTTTCAATACCAAGTCGGGTAATTCAACAAGATTCTCGACACCCTGATCGAATGCTCGTCGCAAACTTCAGTAGACGGCCGCACCCCCGATACCGTCGACGAAGTGCACCAAGGCGGAACACCGCTACCGCGAGCACCCGAACGGATGCTTTCGGCGACGGGGTTCTCCTACAGTCACTTGGTCGGTGCTATGGGGCGAGGCTGTCTATTAAGTTTACCCGGCGAGTATCCGCGTACGCTACGTGATTGCGACGGACTTTTGATCACATCAAAATTCCGTGGCAACCGATCAATTGAGACTAAACTGCTATGTTTATAACATTCATTCAGTTATCACATAACTTTTGTGAATTCCAATTATTGTATCCCATTCCAGATAAACAGAAAATGTTAAACTTTTAGATCGAACAATCGAACACCCAAGTTTTCCCGATTCAGCCCAACACATGAAACAAGTCTAAAAACATTCAGTTCGTGCCTCAGTACCAACGGTCCAGCCGTAGAAGGGTCAAGCCAACGCCTCACATGTGGCACGCCGTACTGCCCCAAACCCGAAGGTTCAAAGGGCAGTTCAAGACGGTCACATAATCGAGTTAAGGTTTGTTGTCTTCTAGAGGGTCCATCGAGTTACTTGCACTACTTAGAAAGTCTTTAAACCACGGAAAAATCCAACACTTGGAAATTTCCCGACAGGGGAAAAATTGGGTATTTATATCCGGTCGAACTTTTTAACATATTCTAAAATTTATCCGGAAAGCCACACAGACAAAATTTGATACTCCGATCAAAACACCGAATCCCCAAAACAACTCCAGAAAATTCAACTCTTGAATAAAATATAAAAATTTCCAGAAGACTCAGCACTTTTACACAAGAATTACTGTGCAAGACACGTGGTCTAAATCACCAACATGGCCGCGGAACCGCCGCGAAACCCAGGGTGGGGCCGCGGTTCCGCGGCTCATTGGTCGATATAGAGCCACGTGCTTCACAGTAACTCTTAAGTTTCCCTGCTGAATTTTTTGGCAATTTTTAATCTGGAAAAATCCCAGTTTTTGAAAAAAGGATAGAGAGCATTTTTGTGATCGGGTTTCGGGTTCGTTCGGACTTCAAACTCCGTCTGGACTTCGCCTAAGGCTCTAGCTTGGCCATGATACCACTGTAGGGTTCCTAGGCACCCTAATGAAGTCTCACAAGGCATCAACCATGCCAATTTCAAATTTAAACGGTGCCGAGAAACCCTAGAACGGATCGTTGGCTAGATTTCTAGGCGACAAAGCAAACTAGTTAACACTTAACTACAAGAATACGGAAATACAACCTTTGTAGATCCGGTCCTCCACCTCTACGGCTCCGTGATGAAGTCATCTCCGCTGTCCAAATCGAAATCCGGGCTCTTGCGTCGGCTTCATCGGAGAAGAAGCGGGCTAGGTCATCGACGACGTGCCGAAGATGATCTACGTCGAACCATCGCTAGATCAAGCTCCACCTTCACCAAGCCATGAAAACTTGTGAAGGAAACACACTCTACTACTTGGCAAGAGGTAGAGGATGAAGAAATAGGAAGTGGGTTCACTTTAGAATTGGATTTCTCACTCATTTTCACATTCCACCATTGTTGGTAGAAAGCTTTCTTCAAGGTTGAAGATGAAGAAGAAGAAGATAATGATATGATAAGTTAATTAAAAGGAATAATAAAAATGAATACTTATCATATCATTAACCATGGTAATGTGTAGAGAATCAATCATGGTTAAAGGAATGGTTAGGGTCAAGCTAGAGACAAAATGGTCACTTAGTCAAAGTGTTCATGAAGCTTCATGAAAATAACAAAATGAAATCCACCATTTCATTTCATTTTCTTTTATTCATTTATCAAAAATAAATGGATAATTAAATAAGATAAATGAATAACAAATAATAAACCCTAACCATTTCATTAACCAAGGTTTATTACTTTACACTTAACCAAAAAGCATGTATCATCAAACATGATACAAGCAAGTGCACAAAATCATATCACATATATAATGCGCACATCCGAGTGAGAAAATCTATCTTAAGTGAACCAATACTAGTTAACGCAAAGTAATATATCAAATATATATAATTATGCATTAAATAATTAAATCAACACTTGATTCAATGATCCGGTCATGTCGCACACAACCGACTAGTATACAATGTATCGGCTTATCGAATCAATCCTTGATTCGATAACTAGGTTATATCGCATACAACCATTCGACACATTCATCGCGAGAATGGAATACGGTATCACATACACGTATTATTCTCGGTCCCGCACATATCTCATATGCGCTCCTATTTCGTTTCGCTTGAGCCAGGAAACCTCTGTGTAGGACTCTAAAGACTCGTCAATACGCCGGCAGCAGGCGGTGATCATATCAAACACCCACAAGCCGTAAGCGGTCTGCTAAACGTAACGGCCACCCGGGTATTGAGCGATCTGAAGATCGACGAGCAAGCCCGCTCACACTCCAGTGAATCCAACCAGTAACACTACCGTACAGTCCGGTCTGATCGTCTGATATGTCGCATATCTCGCCTAGGGGTGGTAAACATCAGACCCCAATAGCTCGATAAGTCGTGTCGATATGAGGTCTATAACTGTTCGAGAAACTACTGGTAACACTTACCAGTAAATCTCAGCAACCCTGGCCAGGGATTTCCTGTTATAGCCAATCGAACACAGCGCAACATCAACTCCCTATACCGAGAGAGACGAATCCCCTCCTATCGCTCATTGCCTCCATGTGACTCGGGACTGTACCAAAAAACCACCGTTTTGCACGCCCTCTTGGACGTGGTAAGATGGAAATCAAAGCACAGTGGGAACCACACAAGACACTATGGCGATCTCGGGTCAACAGACTACTCTGTACCAGTGTCACCAGAGAACTGCCATCTGACGTGAGGTATAATACCATCTGGGAGTTCTCGGCGAGTCCGTCCAGTGTACCCTGTCTCCACTGAGCACCCGTATATCATCTCCGATGTCAAACACCAATGGATATGGGATCATCCATCGCCCATCTGTATGGGTCGAGAAGGTATACGCTAGTCTACTCTGGTATATCGATGCCCCGTCTCGATACACCCACGACTAGGGACTTTGAAGGATGTACTTATGGACTACCATGTCCCCACTAGTATGATCCGCATCATAGTCCAGGTAGTCAAGTACAGATCCTAAGGGCTTTACCAACATGTAACAGAGAGACAATCAGCATACACGTTAAGGTAAAGGGTAACCAGATAGCATACTATCATGTCGAGCAAGAAAGTCCTCCCTATATATGTCCCAGCATCCACTACAATATACATCCTATGTACAGTAATGGCCTCTAGGGCATACATATAACTAACAGTTTCCGCCAGTTGGCGAAGAGTTATCTCCCGCTTGGGGATGCCTATATATTGTTGTGTATATAGTTTTGGATCAAAATATACAAGGGAGGTGCTATCCAAATTTTTAAAAAGACGAAACATGTTTCCAACTAGTATAACCCACTTGCATTTTTATGTTTCATTATCTATGCATTTAAGAAAAACTTAATTTCATTATATCTTTATTTCAAAACTGCACCCCTACTATTTTCCGCAAAAAGGTTTAGATTTTCTGGACTACGGCTTACTTGATTTACGTTACGCCTTTAGATGTTGCGTAATTTAAGTGCCGGTCAGATGCTAAATTACGGGTCATGACAAAGTTGGTATCAGAGCGTTAGGTTTAACCTTGGATTGAGTCTGGGTTTGACTATGCGGAGTCTGGGACGTAATATCTTTCGGAACCTAGACTTGATGGGGGGGTATTAGACCCGAGCTTTCGTTTCATAGGTTAACCTTGATTGATGGAGTAGGTAGCTTGAGTAGAGTGACGTACCGTGCGTATGTTTTGCGATATACTTACGATACGATACTCTACTTAAGTAACCTTAGGATGTACACATCTTGAGATCTGTGATACTATTCGTTCCTATGATCATATATCCATTTGGGATCTATTGGTTTCTTTCGTTCATTTGATCTATCTTCTTCGATACCTGCTTGAGGTTCTTGTCACCTTGGTTTAAGTACAGAGAGAGCTGCTGCTAGAGATGCGGTCAGAGCGAGCTTGTCACGGGTGAGGGCTGACCATGATGTTTTCTGGTGACATATGAACGTGTAGGTATAGTGTTCGTATCGTGACCTCTCGCTAGAGGCGAGTGTTCGGTTTTGCACCAGATGATCGGGCCATTGATAGAGCCTGCCGGATTGAGAGGACTGTTGATGTACAGCCTACCTCAGAGGTCGTGATGTTGTCTACCGTGCAGACATATGACCCAGCTGTTGTTGAGATTGATGAGATGTCGCTTCTAAAGCTTATGAGCTGAAACCGCTGGAGCTTTCAGACAGAGACGTGAAAGGAGATAGCTAGTCTATCTTGAGTTGAGTGACTAAGATGATTCGTTAGATTTGATGTGCCGACGCAGGCTCAGTTGAGTTAAAGAATTCCAGTTGAAGGATCTTACTTAGATCTAGAGTAAATCGAGCAAGAGAGGACGTTGTTCGTTGGATACTCCGATGTGGAATCGGTAAGTTGACCAGCTTCAGATAGAAGGACCTCACCCAGATGTGTTGTGAGTTGATCGAGAACGGACGAATAAAGTGTATTCCTCCGATGATTTAGACGAGTTCTTGAGGACGTATTCGGCTAGATATCTTCCACGGAGTGGTGAAGATACCGAGTTTGTAATTTTGAGTCTGTGTGAGAGACTCCGGATTGACTGTAGCCGAGAACGAATTGAAATATGCAGACAGCAAGAGATGACGTTGAAGCGGACGATAATAAAAACGATAGGAACAAGAGGTTTGTGCGAGGTGTTAACGAGCGATTGTTACTCTCCGTTGATGCCATAGGATTGATATGTGTGCAGAGGCGTTAGATACAGCCAAATTCCAGAGGAAAGCCGTGCTGAGGACGCAGCTGTCCGGTTATGAGAAAAGCGTTAAGCAAGAGTGCCAACCTTCGTATAGTTCGGCATAGGTGAGATAGGAAGAGACCTTGAGTGGGTTCTTTCCAGGACACCGCAGCGATAAAGATCTGCACCCAGGATTAGTTGTATCGTGTGTATTCAGAGGACCAGATACCGTCGTCAGTAAAGTGCCATTTGCGAGTGGTCATATTGATTGGCCAAACGGTGATTAGAGGAGTTCCAGAGCGGAACTGTTCCGTTAGTACACCTGACCGGGCTGACGAGCTGAAGGATTGTGAGATTGGTAACCCACAAAGAAAACGAGGACCCTGAGACCGAAGATGCTATACCGTGAGCAAGAGGAAAGTAGATGATCTTGCTCTGCCAGCTTGGGCATACCGGCATTTTCGACATTGTAGGAGGTGTACCTCAATGTCATTTATTGCGATTGCGTTTTGTGATTCGAGTATCACACTTTTATCGCTTGGATTTGAGATTCGATGATTGAGTTTCACGATATTATTTTCGTGCACTATGGCTGCACCTACTGGAGATTTATATTTTGTGCACAGTTATTGCACTTGATTTATGTTTTATACACCGCTACATTGGTTTATGATTTGTGCATATCTATTGCGCTTGGTATCGATTTGTGCCTTCATTGCACGTATTTATGGTTTCGGTGGATTCGATACTGTCGATTCGATTTCGTGCATGTCATACGCAATTGATTTAATTTTTGCACTCGGTATAGCTTATATGTGCTTGCAGTGCATGGGATGGATTTTGTGCACACAGTTACACACGTTTATGATTCTATACACCTTGGTATACTCGTATTGTTTTAGTGAGCATTGAGATATTGATGAGTTTTCGTGCATTGGTTGCACCAAATTTATACTCTGTGCATTGTTGCACCAGAATTATGTTTTTGTGCGCGTTTACACTTGACGTTCTTTATCGTGCACACTACTGCACTAGATGTTTTATACGGACCCGACGCACTTGTTTTGGATTTTCGCGCATATTGGGCGCATGGTATGAGATTTTGTGCACACCAGGTGCACTCAACTGAGATTTTTACTCGCGCATGTGGATGCACTTAATGGAGACTTTATCTGTGCATGGTTGTTGTGCTTGATTGAGATTTTGCTGCACTCAGATGCACTTGATATTTTTGTCGTGCACATCCGTTGCACTGGACAGCTGCTTTCATGCACACCCGTTGCACTTAGTTTTTAGCTTTTGTGCATATTCGTGGCACTTGTATTGGATTTGGTTTCCGTACGCACCAGACGCACGGGATGTTGAATATGCATTTTGAGGCTGATTTTAATTATGAGTATCACGTTTTGATGATGGGCACTATATTATATAGTAGCCGAGCAGGGCTTATCTGAGGACAGTACCTGAGTACTTTTGCATGCATTAAAGTTTACCAAGAGGTTTAAAAAAGGAGCTATAGTCTCGCTATTCTTACGTGTCCGTGAGTGACACGAAATTTTACAAAGAGAGCCTTCTGGGAT